>KZ345522.1:76794-96807 GCA_002352805.1 Teladorsagia circumcincta
CCCAAATTACACTTTTACCCTCTAGGACTAAGCCAAAGGAACGATAGACCCCTAAGAAATTCAACACTGCTCACACACCCTGGAGTCTCTTCTCCACTGCCTGAGGCTTAGCCCTGTTTTCATCAAAAGGCAATTAATTCACACGATTTTATTATAAATGCATTGGCACACAGTGCCCCCGTATCTTGCGATAGCGCCATTTCCTGGATTGACTTTTGCTCAATTCACTGTTTTTATCCTGTGAGCGAACCTGGTTCTTATCACAGTTGAAGGAAGTACCAGGAAAGCTAACTAATAAAATCCCCGTGACAATGGTAAGGACGTCTCCTGCCTCTAATGCGTCCTCATCTGTGTTGCACGTATGCAAGCTGATTACAAAAAAAAGCTTGCTAATTGCAAAATAGGATTAATCACAGCGTGTTCGCTCTTTGAGTGCTCCTTTTTTCACGTGAGCTTTCATCAATTGTTTAATCACAGCGGAAACGCTTGCTAATGCCTCAGGTCGACACTTTCCTTCTGGAAATGACAGCTCCAATTCGACCGCGTAAAGGAGCGCTAAGAGCGACACAGCCAAACTGTTCGTGGAAGGTGTTCCTCTTAAAGACACCGTGTGTGGAATTCGCAGTACTCAATTTTCAGTGAAATCGGTGCTCAAGGCCATCGCTCCACGGGCATAACAAAGGGACAAAAAATCAGCTCGTTTTCTAAGGAAAAATTCAAACAATTAAGTAGATTAACACAATTCGACTTTCCGCCGTAAAACTCTCACAAATGTTGGCAAACTAGCACCTGTAAACATATTAGACGCACGGGCATTAATGATATTCACATTAGATCTCCTTGTGACCTTACCAGCGGCCGCACCCACCACGTTCTCCATTAATTCGGCCCCTTTGACCACGCCCTTCTACCAGCAGCTGTTCAAGAACTGAGCTTTCCAATGCTCTTTTACTTTGGAATTGCACTTACTTTGCCCATGATTTTATTGACGATCTTCTATGATGGCAAACAAAATATTTACCTGAGAAAAGTGAAATCCAGCTCTCCGTGCCATTTAGTCTTACACTGTGCAATGAAAGGGTAAGACCGAAGCAAAACTACCATGCCAATTACCGCATGGGGCAATGAATGAGCTAATGAATACTGTGATCGAATTTCCACAAATCAACAGTGGATTTCTGCCCTTGGCGATTCGATGACTCCCATCCGAAAATTGCAGAAGAAACTGCGTGGGAGAAAACCAATGCTATATTTCTGAGAAGAATTCGCCGGAAGTTCAAAGGAAGCAACTGGTAGTGAATGATAAGCCACCTTTATATCCAACAGACAAAGCATTACAAAAAGAATTCGTGTCGAAATAACCTTGAACGGGAGCCAGAAGCCAAGAGAGCAAGAGGCCGTCCCAGAAACACGTGGAGACGACCATTCGATAATGACCTAAAGACCATGAATGTTTCTAGAGACGAGGGTGAAATGCTCGCGCAAAATCGTCAGCAATGGAAAGAATTCGTCGCCCGATGTGCTCAACAGCACGGGAGGAACTAAGTCTAAGTCTAACCTTGAACGGATGGAAATGCCTAGTGCTGTCGCTGTTCAGTCTCTTTCGAGACGCGGTTTGGTTTTTCATGTAAGATTTTTAGGGTATTAAAACGTGATTCCGATATAATTATTGGAGAGCCTAGAGGGGTCAGCGGTGTATATGCCAGCCAGCCAGATGGATGCAAAAAAAGCACGCCTTTCGTATAAGATGAGTTTGGAGCAACAGTCTCAAAACGAATTCGAGGCGCTAAGCGGTCGTAACGAAGTTGTAGGTAAAGAGCTGACTCGTAATGAAGGAAGTAACAAAGAAATCCGCTGGTGAAGCCTTCAAATAGGTTTCACCTGGTGGACGAGTTGTCTGAACGACTTGCTTCGCCGGACTTCAACCACATTTGCCTTAATACAATTAGAGACATATACATCATATAAAAATAGAAATGCGACGATCAAATAAAATAAGCAAGTAAAACGCATGAAAAAGACGCGGTAATGATTGGCAAATAGGCGTTCCCTAAAATCTTTGCGAACGCCCCTTTCAACGGCGCCTTCCTGGCTTCTTTGCGGCTTCCTAAGGTGAGCTTTTTGGTTAGTTACACTTCATATAGTCTTGAGTAGGGCTAGCGCACTATTTCCACCCCATAGCATAGAATTTTCAGAACCGTGCTGGGACTGTTGCTTTAATAAAATGGAGCAAAACGAGATACTTTATGGAAAAATAATATATCGAAAGAAGTTCAACCAGTCGGAAACAGAGGAAATTACTGGAACTAGTGCAATTCTGAACAGAGGCTATGAAGCAAGTTACCTGATGAAAGCTATTAAGATTTTCTCACGATTTAATGAAATGGTTAACTTAAAACCACGAGTCGGGATAGGGTCTGAAGAGCCAGTGGTCTCTGGAGTGGGAAACAGGGTTACTCAAACGGAGCAGGCGCGACACTGTCGCGACTCAAAAGTGCAGGACAGCGGCCCTATGGTCTTGCCTTGTGTGCTGCTGTGCTGCCATCCCTATCAATCGCGGCATACGCGGCGTCTGCGCCCCTCGCGCACAACGTACTATCTCGCTTTTCCCTCTCCTCACAACACAGTGTCTCTCTGTCATACCGGCCGGCCTCACAAGGAGAATCTCGGTGTTTTCATGGTACTTTTCGCTTTTCCTCTCCAATTACAATCCTCGATGCGCTTCGTGTTTGATTTTTGAGCAAAACGCACACCAACGCGATCTCAACTCGCGACTTTAAGGAGAAACGATCTGTGCCATGCTCGCGCCTTGAGAAAAGAAACGTATTCCCAGAGTCAACAAGCTTCGTCATTTGGAAATAACTGCGCTTCATGCCGCACCATACGTACTATTTTTACGTACTATTTCAGTGCGTGCCGTTTCACTGACCTACCTAATCGTGAGAACTGCCCAAATAAAAAGTGAGGAAACAAAAAATGATAAGATGATGACTGGAATCATGAGCTTTGGGACATTGGAGCGTTACTGTTCAAATAGCAGTCATCAAAGAAGGAAATGTCCGGAGACCAAACTAGATATTGAATCAATTTTTCCCATCAAAATTTTCTGAACTCGGCGAATATCAATAGCCTTATAACCTTTGTCGTAGCCGATAGATGGTAGAAATAGCGCCACAGGGGTTTCATGAATCTGTTTTGGATTACCGATGTCTCATTGGAATCAGCGCAGGGTGAACTGTACGTCTTTCAAGAAGGTGGTATTTGCTAAGTCATGGAAAACTTTTTAGAAGCTCAAAAAATTTCAAAGAAGTTCAGAGAAATGTTGAAAAAATCGTCTGTTCACACTGTAACATATCCCTCTCTTTGCTCACCCCCTCTCCTCACTACGCAATGAACACTTTTCAAGCTTAAGGTCAAAGGTGGGTTGATGTGCATTACGTAATAGTATAGGGTTCAGGGACACTACTGGCATTATCGACCATAGGAGTACTGAAAGAGAGGTAGGATCGTATGGCTCTTATAGCTGAACCCAGATATTGAACTCGGGTTGAGTGTGCTTGCGCCAAAGGTGAAAAGGATCTCATCGGAAGGCGGGAAATTTCTCGCATCAGCGATTTTCTAATCACAGTTCAAACGCATCCAACTGTAAACTCAAAAAAATTTCCTGCTTAATAGAACATTAATTGGCTGGACATATTCCAGACTTCATGACGTGCAGATATATCGTATAGGTCGGCTAATTGAAAAGAACGAAAAACAAGCCAAAAACATCAGAGAAAAGATTAGACCTTGTGCAAAACAGCTGACGAGTATCACATTCCGAGAACAAAGAGGAAAATGCAACAGAACTGACGAAGAAGGTCGTTCAGGAAATGCCCAGTTTTCCTGAAACGGTTTCTCGCATGATATAGTGGTTCGTACGTGAACACAAAACTGTCGTTTATTTTCCCTGAGCGGCCCTCTGAATGCCAAAAAGGAGATGAAGTGGTCCGCGGTTTCGAATCCTCGTGGTGACAATTTTTTGCATTCGACTGGCGCTTGCATAATGCTGCAAAATGGTACCCGCGTCTTGTGATAGATCTCATGTTACCCATGCGAGTAGGTTTTTACCAAAAACTGGTGCCAGAAAGGTGTGCCGCTTGAGCTGTTTGATCTGCTATTGGGCATTCAGAGGGCCGCTCAGGAAAAATGAACTACAGTTCTGAGTCCAATGCATGCACCCTTATATAATGCAAAAACCACTTGGAGAAAGCAGGGCATTTCCTGGAAGACCTCCCTGGTGAGTTTTCTTATTTCTCTATGGAACCCTGCACATCTGAATTCAATCAATGGGGACATCGGAAATGTCTTGTTCTGCCGTAATACCTTTCGTAGGACCTAGAAACTCGCCCTGCCTCATATAGCATCAAAAACATCAAAGCATACATGACATCGATTTTTTCGGAGCTATCGTCATGTGTGTCACTAAATCTTCAATTACAACGAGTCCTATGGGGAAGCAAAGTGTACGTTCTCTTCCCTATTCGACCATTTTGTCTCTATTCCAAAGTGAACACTTTGACGATTCGGTCAATGTGTTGCCTGATACGTTTCTGCCTCGAGATACCTTTTTTAATCAAGCGTTCCCTTATCTCCGCCCAACCTACCAGCGCCCGTCCCCAGAGTGTTGATTTCACAGCTTTGTTTCTTTTTGGAGAATGAATTTTTCTGCGCGAAACTTTATTCGTTGTCTATAGTGATCAGTGACGTGTGGTATTTTTCCTAATAATTCTTTTTTATCCTCAGTAGTTAGCGCAACACGGAACATCCACTGCTCCCGTTCCAGATTGCGGCACTCGTAGCACATTTGCATTACTGTACGAGAACAGTAATAAACCCAAAGCGCACCGCACGACAGTTAAGCGCCTAAATTTGAACAGTAACTCGGTGGATGCCGCGTGGTGACCTGCTGCTACTCGTTCTATGATTGTCGGCTCCCGCGATAGTGTGGCCTCAGCGTCATTTCTTGCTGTCATATCCTAGTCTTGCAAAGAGACTACGAGCCAAATATGTAGACTTCCTCGAGGAAAAAGGGTTTTTGCTAGTATGGCTAGTGCAATCGCGGAAATTTGCTCGGATAAAGGCCTAACAAGTTGTTTTTGCGGCGGAATAGACTGACAAACATCAAAATTCTGCCCATAACTAAATTTGTACCAAGCGTAACACTCATCGAATCCTATTCAAATTCGATCAGAAAGGATAAGTTGGTTTGTGGAGCGTAGTCATGGACGAAGAACGTCGCCAAGAACGCCCACTGGCAAATTTTCTGCATAGAAACATAGAAAGGAAAACGTGAGTCATTCTGGGGGAACATAACCCTTTGTGCTGACACGAATACGATACGTCGTACCAACAAGAATGTCCGAAACGACAGTGGTACACCACGAGCCAACCCGCGTTTATACTACATAAGCGTTCTAGGAAAATCAGTGAAAGGGTCAGATGCATACTGATTGTCTTATCAATTAAAAAGTGCTCTGGAGACACGTTGCGCATCAAATGCAATACAGCTAAATAAATCAACACGCGCATCATCATAACTTCTACGGCCGTCATTCAGTTTACGTCTAACAATGATTTGTAGGTGATCACTGCCTACTAAGCCCTTCATACGCAGTAATGGTAGCAAATGAGTTTGCGCTAACTTTCTTGAGCCATTTTTCTCGCGTCTAGCAGGCCTATGAAGCTAGGAGCGTGGTTTGTTTTATTTTTCTTCTTCTCCAGTCATTTTATGAGTTTGTCTGTTGTTACTTTTTTTTCTTTCTTTCTTTTTTATTCGTCGATACTTCTACTGAACCCACACCACATCTGCCCCGCGGTGGCGCACCATTGAGTGCATGAATAAATAAGTAAATAAACAAATAAATAAATAAGCAAATGAATAAGACTTCCTGCTCTTCTAATCGATGCCTATCACTCTCTTTTGGTGTATTGCTCCCAAAAAGCATGACCATGAGCGCGACGGTCCATCTCTGAGCAACATCTAACCCAATTCTGGTATGATTCGTCAATGATTGACGTTCGACCACGACAGCGCTTTTTTCCGCTGTTCGTGGAACCGTGGCTCTGATAAAGCCGATACGAAAGGCCAGCGAGATTAATTGTTTTACTCAACGACATCCTGAGGCAGAAAACAACTAACACACTTACTACTCTCACGCCGTGATTACAGTAAGAGTTAAGGTGAACAATATGTAATGGGTGCTGGGTTCCTATGGAGAAAATCGCTGAAGAAAAATCAAGTAAGTTTGCGGATGAGTCACATTATTTTTCATTGTGACGATGCCGAGTTACGAGCGAGGCATTTGGCCTCGAGCTAAAGCCGTTGGCACGAAGAACTTCTACTTGCTCCACTTACTTGTTCTACCCAAGTGAGGAAGTCGTCTACGAAAAACTTGCATTCGTTCCCATCGTGAATACGTCGGTTGTGACCTCTATAGACAACGAACAAAGTTTCACACAAAAAAATTCAACTTCCAAAAACTAGCAAACCTGAACCACACACGGGGGACGGTCGCGGGTAGGATGGGCGGAGACAAGGGAACGACTGGAGAGAAGGAAATTCGGGGTAGCCACGTACAAGACGACGCATTGAAAGAATCAGGCAAAGGCGTTCGAGCTAGGTGAATAGAGACAGAATGATCGAAAGAATAGAATGCAGTAGAAAGGGAAATGTGATTGCTATAAGAGGACAGGCTAAGGCTTACAAGTGGAGTCGTTCCCGTCACTAACATTTGTAACAGATATACGGCGGAAATTTGGACGTAACAGTTTTCGGGATTTTTAATTATTTAGCAAAACAATTACATTTTTCGTATTCTTTCATTTTTTCTAATGAAGGATCTCATCCAGTGATCTATGTATGATTGAGCTAATTATGATTCAGTTGATCATATATTCCTGTATTTTAATTTCAAACAATAGCAAAAAATTAAGTGATATTTTCCATGGATGACCCCTTCAAAGACAAAAGTGGCGACAAAAGTGATGTTCGTGAAAGAGAAAAAGGCTAGCGGAGAGGGAGAGTAAGGTTTGAGTAAAGGATAAGGGTACTTCCGCGGCAGGTCTCACCAAACCGAACAGGGAGAATTATTATAGAACAGGACTATAATCACCGCCAGTAAAACCCAGTGGAAAATGAATGTATGGCGCACTCTCATGATAAGAGCTATCGGCGTCAATTTCATAAGTCAAACAAAGATTCGACTAGAATTTTGAAGAATGTGCGCAATTCTTCTCTGCTATAAATTTATTCAAGCCTCGTGGAGCACAAGTGGTGCAGATGGTTCAACGGTGAGAGGCGCTGTTACTGAGTGCACGGTCAGCGGACGAAATACTGCCAGGACTACTCAACGTTGCAATCCTCCGTGGTCTAGTGACTGGTGTCATACTTGTTATGAGAATTTTGTTGTTTTCAATTGTGAACGATCTTAGGTTTACATGATGATTTACCCTAACTGTTCGTGCAGAATAAACAAAAACGAATAAATATGTAAAGATAGCGAACACAAACAAGTAATAAGTAGATATGCTGTATTTCGGAAAACGGGAAGAGGTCGAGTGCAGACAACACATAATAAGTGACGACAGTCGAGAAAAACGTGGCTTTTTTCTTGCCGTCGTCACGTGTGGTGTGCGGTCTTCACTCGATGCTCTTCTCATTCCGAAACAGGGAGTAAATAAATAGTTGAACAAAACCGACTATGCAAAATAAAAATTGCAGTTCACGTTGCGATTGGTTGTATATGAGAAAAAAAAGGAATTTAGCAGGTGCTTAAGAGATTCCAGGTGGAAGGCAAGTGCATGGCGTATAACTAGGGTTTCTGCCTTAGACTACTTAATTCTTCATGTGGGAGTGAACACATTTCTTACACCGCCCCATATAGAAGTTCTAGCTCATGAATTATGAAATATTGATGAACTTTCATCACATTATTGATGATTGGGAAATGTCCAAAGAGAAGGAGGGGTTCCGCTGTAGAATATTTACGAAACTGCCCTTCATGAACAGAGTTTTTCTGAATGGCAGCTATTGAAGAGAGAAGAGCATTTTGACGATGAAATCGGTGACCAACAGGAAGTGAATAGAATTTTCAACGAAGGCGGCACAAATGCGCTCGCGTGGTCAGTCAGTCCGACTTCCGGCGGCATTCCAGTTTTGGCTTTTGCTCTGCTCCACATACCTCCGGTCGAAGACATACGGTTAAACGGAGCGTATGAAATCACCCCTGATTCGCATGTTGTCAACGGAGCGCATTTCCTCTTAGTAAAGCGTGACTTCCGCTTTAAAATAATACACACGCACAAAAATATGACTGGGCTGCCGATTGTTAGACGCACAAACTCAAAGGCGTAAACCCAATCTAAGAAATGTTAAACGAAGCGAAAGAAATGCTTGTGAATAACTTTGCTTGCTATTCTCATCCAAAAAAAAAGACAGAGAATTGGATATTTCATTATTCTACTTAAGAAAATCATTTGGAAATACGAGGGCTCGTTGCTTGTCAACAGAAGCCATGAACGATAACTCTCACAGGAGACGTCTTTCGGGATGAAGAGCTTTTCCAAAATGGTTTTCTGCGTGTTCTAGGCGGTTACAGGTGGAATCCATAGTCATGGTCCATTTTTCCTGAACGCTTCTAGGCATGCCAAAAATAGTGGTGGAATCAAATGAAACGGAACGTGAAAAGGTCTAAAGCTCGATTCTCCGTGATAACTGATCTTTGCAATTTAGGCTAGCGCCTCCAGATTGCCGCTAAATAAGGCCAGGGTCGAACTTTGAACCTCTGCTCCATCAATGTTTGGCATTCCTGGAAGCGTTTAGGGAAAATGGACCACGGTTTTGTGTTGCTTGCATTAGCCTCTAAAACATGCAAGAATCCATTTGAAAAAACGCTCCATTTTCTGAAAGACACTCTTTGTTAGTCTGATGTCAGACTTTGCGAATCGAGCGATTTGCTACTAGCGATTCGTTAGCGCTCGCGGTCGCGTTGCGGTACTAAGCAATAGAGCGATCGCTGGCCATGATGCGACCGCAGATGCTAGCGAATCGCTCTATTAGCAGTCTGACAACGGCTTTAGAGACACATTGGAAGATGGCCTGAGTGTACTAAATGGCCATCAAAAATGCGAGTGGAAGCGTTAGTCAATCTACCAATAGTGAAGAAAGCAAAAGAAACCCGAGAGAACAATGCTCTCATTCATGGCGTTTATTTCAGTAAGCATACGAGGACTATGCAGATAAAGTGACTCTTGTAGTTTTCACTCGCTAATACCAAGTGAAGGCAATTCCGTCATCAACTTAGCAGAAGCAAGGTGACTGGCTTATCTGGATCCCGTTCACTTCCAAGAATGCTGGGTTGTGAACAAAACTTCCACCCCAGGCGGGACTAGACCCCGACACCTCTCGCTTTCCGGGCAAGTGCGCTACCAGTTGCGCTACCGGGGCACCATTTCATGTTGGGCACGGTTCTTGTGAAACATTCGCAAGGCGAAACTGCGGCCAAAAACAACAGTTAACAATCAAAAACCCGTTCAGCGTTTTTTTCACCGTGGGCTGCATGCCTCCCTCGCTTGGTGGCTATTCTTCAAAAGATGGAGGGACGTTCACTAGGCGGACTGGCTATTGTCAACGTATTAATCATGACAAGGATTATCCTTTCACCTACTCGGAGTCCGTCTCCATGTATCCATCATCCACGTTTCCATCATCACCCGTTTCGCTTTCTTCTACCTTTCTGAAGCTGCGCCCTTGGAGTGTTAGACGGAAGTGAGAGGGGCAGTGATGTGCGGAGGAAGAAAGGAATGAGACGGAAACTCAGAGAAGGAGGTAGACATTGAGGTGGTATAACCGTGCGGGCGGTGTGGGTGTGAGAGGGATTTCATTCTGCTGCTGCATTGAACAACACTGCCGACCTTACTAACACTCCTTCACCTTCTTGTATGAAGACAATGTCCAGGATCAATTTCATGTGGCTATTCCATGAAAATAGGGGCTGCGAAGAAGTGGAGAGAAATGCGAAAAAGGGGGTGTCTCCCAATAGGCCCGTCGTGCGGCGAGGGAAGACGCACATGCGGCAAGGGGCGAGTCGCAGCGCATACTGTAGCGATTGGGCGTCAGGTTAAATAGAGTGTACCATAATACGTCTCATATCGCAAAGCACGCGCTGCAACTCGTCCTTTGCCGCATCAGCGTATCTTCCATCGCCGCGCGACGGGCCTCCTGGGGTACACACACCCAAAAAGTCGTCAAAAATTGAAAAAAATACGAACCTCCTCGCTCTACACTGCGGAGATGTCTACGAAGCAGACGGCGAGATAAGAGATAGCACGAATCGTAGAGAAGGGGAAAGAAGTGTATTTGGAGGGAGCATCGCAGATCAACATCGCACGAGATAAGATATCGGATGCTAGACGAACCCTGATAGTTTTGCTGAGATTTGATCAAAGGCGTCTTAGTGGCAGAGCACGAAGGTGGCGAACTCTGCAACTGCGCACCTAGCTCAGTTAGGGAGGTTGAGCTTAAACCTTGCCTCCAAGCTGGTGGACTAATATAGAGGTCGAAAGAGGAAACCGTAGGGCTGAGCAAAGAAGGAGCGCTCTGGAAGATGGTGTGGAGCAATTCTAGCGGCGCATCTATTTTGGTGCTTTATCTATTGTAGGGTCACCGTTTCCGCTACATTTCATCTTGAGGCTTCTTTACCGAAAATAGTACGTCATAAGCTATGCGAACAGGACGCATGACCACAGACCGCTCAATTCAATGAAGCATAGTTATACTGCTTTTCAGAAAACGAGAAAGTGTCGGGTGCAGACCATATACCACAACTAACGACGGCCGCGAAAACGTGACATAGTCAAAGCCACGTTTTCGCAGCCGTCGTCAATTGTGGTATATGGTCTGCATCCGGCACTCTTTCCTTTTTCGAAGGAGAGGATACTTAACTCCTGGAGCATCGCGTAATTGAACGTGGCCAATCTGTTAATGGAGCTGAATGAAACTCCCTGGATTTCGCTAAGAATAAAAATGATTTTTGCAGATTGTTGAATTATTATATTATATTATTTAAATTATTAGGTTGTTAAAATATCACGGGAAAGAAGTGAGAGAAGCGCTCACACGACTTCTTTCGCAGTTACCACCAGCTTTCCATCTAAACAGGAAAGCTATGATTTCTGAGCCTTGACATAATTGGCATGGCCCGCAATCAAGTTTGCAAGTCATTTTTAGCGATTGCATTCGGCAGCGCGCACTTGACGTCAAGTACATCCATCGCAGCTGAGAACCACCGTACTTTAGAGCGAAAAATAGCGTCCAATTGCCCCAAGGAAACGCGCAAGCATGTTTGAATTGTGACCCAGTTTGGAGCCTCAGACGTATGGAATCGATGTGTGGTATCAACGTTTGAACCCTTCGACTCCTGGCGGTACACATACTGTACCACTGAAATTTACAACATGGTTATCAGAATTTTTTTTTCTGTTAGGTCCATTGATTTCTTTCATAGAACAAAGGGAGTGCTCAGTTTGGACAGAAGATGAGAGAAATTTCAAGCCACCATTGCAAAGGGCGCTTCGAGGACCAACGCATTCCCCGTTCCACTGGGAAACCGGCGAGTTCACTCCTGCCAGAGCTGTGCCGCTACATGAGTTCCGATCTTTTCTCGCACAATCTAGAGTATCTGAATCCTGGAGCCCCGCATCGACCTCATATGAATAGCATGCTCAATGAGGAAAGAATGAGTACGAAGTATTACCCTCCTCATTTCCAGAGTGTACCATTCCCTCACATGTGCGCAGATTCACAGCAGTTTCGAGCTGGTAAGCCCCCCCCCACCCCTACTACTATGTACTGGTGATGAGCAGAAACGGATTTTGATGTGCTGTTCTCAGGGGTCAAGGGCTAATATCGCGGAAACCGCGAGTTCTGCAAAGAGGATAAAGTCCAATTCGTCTCTCATCCTATCAGATTGGGCATCATCTTATGTTTCTGCTGTGACCGAGCATTCCCGCGGAACTTTGAGAACTTTTAGATGAATCGTGCTGCGGGGCTGAGCCGAGAAGCATGTCTCCGAGGGCGATGTTTTGAGAGGACACTGAAAGCCTTCAGAAAAGGGTATAAATACACGCGGATTAAAATAAGGCGCGGTATTCTGTCCTCCTCTGATGGCTGCGAGCGTCCCTTTCGCAAGCGGGGCACCCATGCGATGTTGCGATTTCCACTCCCCGCGATTCATACTCTCTCTCTCTCTCTCTGCGATGCGACTTTACCTTTTGTCCATGTTCTATAAGTAGGAAGATTCGGGCAACTCGCTCATGGGGTAATATAGGTATACCCAAGTTTGAGGTGTTGCACGGCAACAGTACTACAACCGCATGGCAGACGAAAAAAACCAAGAAGGCCCTATTATTTTTAGCTAATACATATGGGTAGCGAAATAGTGTAAAGCTTTCTGAGCCCAGGCTTGATTCGTAGATCAGGCACATAGCGGCATGTACCAACACCACAAATTCGTTACATAAGAGGCTTCGCAACCTGGCAATATCAGTGAGGAATGGCTTATGAGATTTGCGACACAGTCGAAAGAATGCAACACTCTTGCAAGTTATACTTGCAAAAGAAAGTCCTCGTCAAAAGCCCTATAAAACAACACTATAAAGTTTGATGAATGGAAGAACTTTATGCGGAAAACAAAATCGTTCAGCAAAAAAAAAAAGTGGGAACAAATGACTTGAAATGGTTGAATTCTCCCGAAAGACTCATAATATGCCACAACTGGGAGTGCTCTCGCTGAGAGTGTTCATATCTGCAGTTATCATAGCACTCTAGTACGATTATGCTCGTCTATCTTCTGCATAAAGGCTCTGCAATATTTTGAGGGAGTGACTCTGCAACATCCACAATTAATTTTTGTTGAAGGGAAGAAGTGGAGTCGGTAGGTGAGCACGATTTCGTTGTTACTGGATATTTCTGTATACGCATAGATAGCTTTTAAATTGATGACGTAAGCAAAAAAACACAAATTGAAAAACAAAACAGGATAAACAGGATTTAATAGAACAGGAATCAATTGTTGCATCAGCACGAATTATTATTGAATAGATCGGTTCTCTTTACTGCTCAATCCTCAAGAAATGAGACGGATTTTGAACGAAATTTGACCATGACTAAGGAATGGCCAGAAAGTTGGCTTCGAGGCTGTTTGACCTGTAGACCACGAAGAACGGCACCGGCCGATGCTGGCGCTACAACGTCAGTTTTGCGCCGGCGGCTACAAGCTCACTCGCGACAAACTAATGTGATATTCATGTTTTTTAGGTTTAGCTACCTCAGACGACAAATCTCCAGTAAAATCTGGTGATCCAAGGTCTTCTGGCACCTTTTGGCGCTAAACGCATGTGGTATTTTGCTCCAATTTTGCTCCACAGGTTGAAACAGCCTCAGAGACAACTTTCTAGACAAATCCACAGTCATGGACAAATTTCGATAAAGATCCGGCTCAGTTTACGAAGAATGTGGCAGCAAAGGGTAAATAATAGCCAAGTTAATTTACGGAATTGATCTTGAATCCCCATTATTCAGTGTTTATGAAACCTGCGATGGTGGGGTCAGATCTACAATAATAAGCGCAAGATTTGTGGCGCCGCCTCATGCCATTACCCCACCGCCGCTTCGAAGCTATCTTATTCTGCACAAATTTGGTGACAAATAATACAAAACTGAGTCAAATTCCGGCACTGACACAGATGTAAATACTGCAAAGAAAAGGGCCAATCATGAGATGGATAAGGGGGTTGGAAAGTGAGGTTAAAATCAAAGGCAAAATCCAGGATCAGATGATGAGGTAATTCCACTCAAATGTGAAAGTAGGGGCGGGAGGTGGACCGCCAGAGGAGAAAAAAAAGAAAAAAATCCTGAAATACACACGAAATACGAGCTTTTTGTTCTACGCTGTGGAGAAATTTAGAAGATCAGCTGAGGGATGAGAGATCATGGAAGCGCGGAGAGCGGTAGAGAAGTACGTGTGGAGATAGCATAACAGATCAACATTGCGATGCAGACAAGATATCGAGCGGTGGGTGGGGCGTGCCACAACCGGTGGAGCGTGCCTAAATCCATAGCGCCTAGCGTCCAGGAGCCGTTTTTCGGTGTAGGACGATGAGAGTAGCCCTGCACTAGTCTCTCTTGTCCTTCTAGCCACTTTAAGGACTCATAGGGTAGGTCTGAGCGCGAACTTTGCCTTTAAGTAGTGAAGGAAGTTGTTATGAGAAAAGACTCTCGATCACTGAGGGGCCAAAAAGGAGGAGGAAGAAGGAAGGAGAGGAAATGATAGCCGACATTGTCGCCTAAGCTCGTGTCCCAAGGGCGAAATATTTCCGTAAGTGTCACTACCGCTTGCAAAAATGGGAAGGCAACAAAAATCGCCCATGGAAAAATGTAAACATCGAAATTGATCGCGAAAACGAGAAGAAGTGACCTGAGAAAGCATGAATGAACATTTCAACGTTTTCATTTTGTTTTGAAGAGATAATTATATTGTTACAAAAAAAAAACAAAAGATGTGAGCATGAAGCATTCAATTTTAGTCAATCGTTTCATTGGATGCGCCATGCATACTCTTCCATTCATACTCTTAATAACAATTGAAATAATTTCCTGTACAATTTATTCCACAGTTACACAATGAATCAGGAGGAAGGGGAGGGGGAGCGAACGATCTCAAGGCCAATACCTCTGTTCTTTCGGGCAAGTCTTTTCTCGGACTAATGGAATGCTTGGACGACGCAAAGGTCGGCTCTTACCCAGTGCTTCTAAAAAGCGACATAATCCGCCATTTGCCACGCACAAGGCTGGTGTCGGAGTGATTCGTCTTGCGATTGTCACCGTTCAGAAAGTAGGTAAACTTGTTTGGAGGATATAATATGGAATGGTGTCCACCACATTGCAAATGGCTGGTACAAACTGTTAACCCTCATTGTTAGTTAAGTCAGTTTGAAAGAATCGCGCGACTATCGCGGACTCTGACACCAGCTTAAGATACTAGATATTTTCAGGGAGTTGCGATGTGGACTGTTGAGATTTTACGTACAGAATTAACCGGTAACTTGCCATAGCAGTGATCAAGCTAAATCGACATCCGAAATCGCTGGGCCTCCTCATCATTGACGGCATCATCTTGAATTCAGAAGCGAACCACAGCAGAATAGGGTAGTAGCTTTTGAAGAGATTACAAGTTTTAGAGCGAAGGCGGTTGCATAAAGGCTGCTGCCGATGTGATGCGCCGAACTGCTGGCAACTGTACGTCCCAAATTGTTTACGCATTTAATTAAGACTATTACGACATTGCCTAGAGGAAAGCTCGGAGATGCCCATACTTCTGCCTCGGGGCATAAGACTTAACATGCAGCACACTGAATGACGTGGGCTAAAGTGGAGAAATGCTGAGAGAATGGAAAAAAGAAATACTTATGAGGAGACAGAATGGGAGCCCTCCTGAATAATTAAGCATCTGAGGATTTGTAGATGTCTTATTTCACAAGATCTTCCACCCGCTCAGAACTTTTCCCCGGGCATTACCTACACAATTAAGACTCAAGAGACATGAATTGGTATCACATTGTATTCTGATGCCCTTGACGCTATCAGAGGCCATTCTTAATTAAGAAAGAAAAACCATTATAAACAAAATAACTGTAACGATTCGTTTCGCTCCCCTTATTATTTTGTCAAGTGTAAACGAGTGGTCGAGTGTAAACGACGACATGCCGACCGTGGCGTGGTAAGCAAGGTGGGGTCATCGCAGCTGTCTTTCATCGTGCCGCTTGGATAGCTGCTTCTGAATCGGTAAACTGACACAATTCACTGTCCTCAACAACCATACCGACGGTTCCACTACCAGGGGCAGGACTATTGCTTTCCGATTTTCAAAATATACAATGAATCCAAAAAAGAATCGAAAGGAAGAATGCCTGTCGTTAGCGTGATTACTAGCTCCCTATAAAGAACTAGCTTCTCTGCGATATTCTGGACGCAGTTCATTTGAACAGTTATTGACTGCACCGTGCTTGTTATTAGCCCATCCAGTGGATCTGTCGGAGGTACAGTGTTCATAATCCTGGCGCCTACGCGACGCGTTAGATGATTTCGAAGACCTGAGAGTTCGAACTACATCATTTGAAGCTCCAAAAGAGTAGCGATCGCCGAAACGTTAGCCGAATGAATTAACTACCTCGCGTGCAATTCCAGCAAAGCAAAACTTATTCAGAATGAGTTCCGGTGATTTGGTGATGAGAAATGCTGAACAGAATGAGTTCACGCCAATTGATTCCGAAAACAATGATTGTTTCCTTTCCGTCTTCTAAGTGTATACGTCAAGAGGCTCTCCAGCATTGTCAGCACCGACAGTGATTGCTGCATCTTCTTGTAACATGCAACAAAAACAACGAAAGAAATGTGATGTGGGTGTGGACCGATAAGAGGCCCACGTGCGCAAGAAGGCAGAGACGCGGACGAGTCGCAGCGCGTACTTTAACGGTCCAGTGTCAAGTCTATCGGATAGCCTAGTCTCGTCGCCTGGCTTCAGGAAGTTTTGGGCAGATTACCATGAAATCAATATCCTAGAGTCTTTTTTGCTGATCAGTACTGCGTATTGTGTTGCTCATAACTTTCTACTGTTGGTTCACAATTTAATTTTCCCATAATTTTTATACTTTGTTTTGAAAATTTTTGGGTTCAGTGGGCACATTCGCATGTGTGCAGCAAATGCCTCCAAAGTCGGGTTGAGAGCTACAGACTCCGCCAACCAAACCAACATTGTATTTGTTGGAGGAAATACTATCGTTCAAAATGCTGATTGTTAACACTTTTCTCAAAAGGCAGTGAAGTCTTCGAAGGAATGCTTGCAATCGCCGTCGAACAGGAGGCCCTAGTGAATCAGTCCAGAGGGGGCTGCACCAGTCTTGTGTTGAAATGATAAGACATTTTAACTGCGATGGATTGATGATGCACAAACATTTCCACGAACTTGATTCCGCAAGAAATTGCGAAAAACGTGCTCACCTGCTGCAAAAGTGTGCCCAATAAAGGTGCGTTTTTGACCATACGTGGCAAAAAAGGCTCGGAAGAAAAATTTTTGGTCAAGCAGGTAGGTTTTGACTTTCCCACCATACGGTGTAGACCCTGCTCTAACTAACTGTATAGTTCCTTTGTCCATGGCTCAATTTTAGCAAGTTGAAGTCAGCAAGCAAAAGTCAAATTTGACCTGCCGCCCTTTTTTGACTTCAAAAAATACGAGCTTCACTCGTGCGAGGTTTCTGTTTCTCATGCTGTTAGATGGGAAAATGCTAAGGAGTCATTCGAGCAATATGCTGTTTCATTCCTCGGATCCTGTATTGAAATATTGTTGGTCCGAAATTTAGTGAAAATAAAACGACATTAAGTTATCCGTTGCCCATTAGATTATACTATATTACGTCACTGCGTCTCTGCCATCTCGTCGCGCAACGGGCCTCCTGTCAGGTACCCTGTGGGTGTGGCTTTCCAATACAACAATGTGTAGGTTGTAAGGAACAGCCGCACCCACGTCCTATTGCTACTTCCGGCTTGAAGAATTTTTGGATACTATGAAGACTTACAGTATTGCATGTTTGCACTGAGTTTGAGAAAATTAAAAAGCTCGATGAAGCCAGAATTTTGCAGAATCGTGAGAAGATCAAGAAACGGCCCAAGTGATATTTCGAAAAATTCAGAATTCTGGAATTTTTCGGCACGACGGTAAACTTTGATCCGAGACTTTGCGCACAGGGAGCAAACCCTCGATGACATCGCTTTCCAAACCCCGTGTCAATAACTACGCCTACAATACCAGAAGATGCAGATGCTGCCACTACGCGGACACGCTCACACAGAAGCATATAAAAAAACTGTATAATATGGGGTGTAATAATACAAAAGCGACACGCAACATGCTCACAGAGAATCCACACCGCCATGCACAAACTCCGCCCACTCATGTTGGCTTCCCGAACGAGTTTTGAGCAATGTGATGAGAGCATCAAAGTACTCTCAGGTTTGGATCTCCAAATAATGCGAAGTGAACACTTTAGGAGAGGATACTGAAGCACAAAGCATCGAAACATCGGATAGGGTGGAAAGCGAAAAGACATTCGAAGGAAAAGCGCAAATGGTTGTGCAGTCCAGACAGCACACATCCACAGCCCATGCCCTTTTATTTGCGTTCAATAAATTTGCGACTGAATTCCTGTGGGAGTCTTTGCGCCCATAACGATAGGCAAGAGGCGGACAATGGTGACAAATTCATGTTTTAAGAGCTATTCAGCATTCCTCGCTATGCTACATTCTATGCTTCTTCTGTTCAATAAAAAAGCTATGAGTTAGAAATGTAGAACTGCGTTTTCATAGCTCCCCACGTTCTCACGGCTCGAAAACGCGGTGTAAAAAGTGGTTCAAGGATCTTTTTTTTTTCAGACCACAAAAATAGTTACTTGACTTTAGAAGTGATACTAATCTATCTGTGAAGAAGAGCCCAATGGAGTAGCCTAGATTGAGTCGTGCCGTTTCGTGAAAGAATCTTCTTTGAGATGCGTAACAGGACTCTCAACTCGTGGACTGAAAACTATCCAAACAATCTGGATTACCCTCTCCAGAGACAAAGTTTGAAGGCACTCGAACCTGATCAGTCTTGAAAACCCTTCCACAGAAGCGAAAACTCCACCAGTTATTCACAAGAATAGTGGGTTGTGAACCCAACTTTCGCCCCAAGCGGAACTGGAACCCGCACCTCCCGTTTAGGCCGATGTTAAGATTTGCGAACAGAGCAATTCGCTGGCGTCTGTGGTCCCGTCAGCAGTGGCTTTATTGGCTTGTACCGTAACGCGACCGCGGACGCAGGCGAATCGCTCGATTCGCAAAGTCTGACATCGGTCTTACTAGGCAGGTGCGCTACAAAGTTAATAGTTTTGTTCATAACCTCGTACTCTTGTGAAACCTTCGCAAGGTGAAGTGCGGCCAAAAACAGCAGCTGATAAACAAAATCAGGTCTACAATTATCATTATTCAATGTACACGAAGTGATTAGAGCCTTCAAGTGATCCTTTTGTGTTCAACGATAACATTGTTGACTATTATTACCTGCAACATGGCTTGCTGGAGCTTTCTCGACGTCTAAGAACGGTATTGAAATAGTGTGAAAGCCTGAGAAGAATTGAAATTCGCTTGAAAACGACGGACAATTCGATTGAAGTTCGATTTCGCGTAATAGTAATAAGTTTTCCAGATCAATAAATAAATCTGTTAATTGAAAAGGATGAGGTGGAAAAAAGCGGAGAGCAGGAGAGCAATATAGAATCGACTAGTGCAGAGAAGGAATACCCATATACCCGGTGGCTTGGTCGTTTACGCTCCATCTAGGTTGGTACAACTGCAGCAACGTGATTATTTCGATCGGATTGGTAGCCATTATTAGAGAAGCCGATACAAATTCGAATTAACTGGCGTTGATCGACCCTTTTTGAGAAACACTATGCAGTCTATTTCAATTCAGAACTGTGGAGGCATTTGAGTGCGATTTGGCTCATACAAATACTTGTAGGGACACGTCTGCATTATTTCCGGACCATTTCAACATGCTACCCCAGCTGTGCATACGAAGTTGAGAGAGTTGGATCAGAGCTTTAGTTGCATCCCAGTAGTGACCAGCTAATATTCTAACTTCGGCTAACACTGTCACTCCCAATGTAGTCAGCTTCCCTGTATTTTCGACCCAGCTTCAGATGTACTTCGCATTCGTCTGAAGTCTCTTAAAGGAAGTGTCCACGATAATTCTCATAGGGACGATAAGAAATGCAGTGTACTGGAGTGGATAGGGGTTCTGCCAAGTGTTCCAACACGTTAAGTTTCAGTGGCAGTAGCGCCTTATCAACGGATGATAAGCCGCCAAAATCCACTTCCGGTAG
>KZ345524.1:44557-61517 GCA_002352805.1 Teladorsagia circumcincta
GCCTGGCTATGCTCAGGAGAAAGGAGCATAACCAGGCTCTAGTGCACAGCATGCATGCTTTTAATGTTAAAGGGATATTTTGCTGAGCGTTACCCACGTTGACTTCCTCTTATCCATTTTTGCAGCATCCTCGTTCTCCCTTAACATTGAAAGTAGTTCGTCGGGAACGCAATGACTACTGCAATTCCGAAGGGACTGAGACGAAGTCTCGCTGGTAACGTTTCAGTTGGCCTCGGGAAATTTACATGGTAAACTAGAAGCTGAATTATGTTTTGCACGTTGGCATATCTAGAATCGGCCAAGAAAGTTCCTCCTTCATTTGCCGGTGTTTCATTTCATTTTTTTTATCAGATTTTTTGAAGCATTCTTGAACGCATTAGAACGATGAAATAAAATACTTCAAACCATCGAATTTTGATGTTATCCAGAGTTCTTTGCTACACGATGTCCTTTTCTTGTCATTACGACATCCCATTACGGAAATATGAGGACATCTTGTACTAATAAAGTGCCTCAACACATGTGAGTATTCAAAATCAAATCCAGTCTCTTTACCTCCGGCAATTTCTTCCGAGTTCCGTATGGATGTTCTAAAAAATCATGAAGAGCAGTGCAATAATTGCTTCACCACAAAAAATGGTGCACTTTGTACACGGCCTCTAAATGGAGCAGGAAGCCGCCCTGCTCTAGGCGGGATCGAGAGTATCATACATTTTTGCAGGCAACCACTAATTAGCGCTTCCCAGAAAGGAAATCCACAAACAACCTCATCTTTACATGGTTCCAAGAATGCTTACTGGAAACTTTTATTGAGAAGGACCTCTAACTACAAGGGA
The DNA here is from genome assembly GCA_002352805.1 of Teladorsagia circumcincta. Classification (NCBI taxonomy): domain Eukaryota; kingdom Metazoa; phylum Nematoda; class Chromadorea; order Rhabditida; family Trichostrongylidae; genus Teladorsagia; species Teladorsagia circumcincta. Next base: position 45,394 of record KZ345524.1, read on the forward strand.
ATCCCCCCTACACATATCAGAATAAAGGCGTATGTGAGCGTAATCGTATTCCAAAACTTCTGGTATAGTTCCAGAAATTGAAGAAAGGATGTCGACCCGTCGCCTGACAATTTCCTTTCAGTTTTTATCATGCATAGTCAACGTTCGAGGCGAAATCAATGAAGTGGTAGCTGCTTACCACGCTAGCTCGGGGGATCAAGTCCTGAATCTTGCACAGGCCGAGCCAACCAAACCGTTCATTCCTCTAAGGTGGAGTATTTGGTTTTGGAGGATAAAATACATTGTATCGATAAAATACCGATAAAATAAATAAGTAGTAACGATAAAATACATCGATTGACCCCTGCAAGCCATTTTATCGGTCATCGCGTTCAAATCGCTGCTACGACAGTTGGAGCTTGGTGCATTCCGAAATGAGATTGACCAATGCTGAGTGTTTTCATACTTTATGGGTATACCTTCACTCAAAGACTTCATTACCCTCATCCACGAACTAGGCTCAGCACAAAAAAAATTAGTTGTGACACCTATTGAATAGCCCAGAGATCTATTTTCCCATCTATCGCTCAAGTGCTTTTTTATCGAAAAATAACGTAACAGGGAAGCAATCCTGCTAAGAGCTGCCAGCGAATGGCAATTCGCAGTATAGCATCACTTTGGGTCTAGCAGCGAATTTTCCTACAACAATGTCCTCCATTCGTATGCCGCACTTTGTACACTGTCTAGCCAACTGTGGTTACCAAAAAATGAAATTAATTTTTTCATCATCGTTCGGTATTCAAGTAAGTCGAAAGGCAGTGCCAAGATGAAAGCCTACCGGCTGGATGACTTCATAGTGGGTTCTGATTCTTTCTATGTTCCTGATCCCCTTAGATCCCTTTCATGTAGCCCCCACTTGTATTTTTGATCTCATTTCACAAATTACTTCGGTAGAGATTTGTAATATGTTGTTAGCATTATATTCTTTGAATGTCCCTCTATAAGCAGACGCAGGCCCTCCATCACTAACCACACGATCTTCAGAATATGACGTCATCTGTGAACGTCAACGAACTCAAGGTGGCCTACCATAATTGCATCGATCTGAAGCTTTACATAATATCTTGAATCGGTTCAGCATGGGATAGATTCCTAGAGACATTAGCTTTAATTGCGCAAGCCCAATTGAAACCCGCTTTTCAGAAACCCTCGTAATGGTACACGATCCGTCAAGAACCCCAGCGCACCATGTTTCCGCTACAAACTTTTCTGATGCCGTCCACGTAGATGGCCAATAAGAAGAATTTCTTATGGAATGAAATGTGCTCTTCAATTCTAAGTGGGGCCACTCGCTTAACATCGAGCTAAGTGTGATTGAATCCATTTAAGGTACGGAAACATAATGTCTTTTTTTATTGCCCCCCCCCACTGTAATAAGTACCAGCTGAAATCGCGTACGCGGTCCGAGAATGAAATCGCGAATCCAACGGCTCAGGCTAGTCAATGGTTCCGTGCCTCAGGGGTTGGCTAATTGGTGCGTGTCGCTTGGGAGGATAAAAAAAAGTGACTACAACGTTTGAGACACGCAAATTATTGCATATGCCAGATGACATCGAAAGCCACTCTGATTCTGAATTGAATTAGGTTGTGTGACACCCAAAGAGGGATCGATCAACGCCGGTAGCTCTAACGTCTTTCTTTTAATTGATATGCATGGAACTATGCAGTAACATTGCAAGGAAGGTCTTGCGAAAAACTGCTTCGTTTTTTGATACCAGATCATTTGTAAATTATGTAGTGGTACCCTCCACCACCATTCAAGGGCAGGTGGCACTTTAAACTGAATATTGAGTAAGAGGGAATCTTCCTATTGTGAAGGGTGGCTAGACTAGTAACAGAGCGATTCACGCTTGGGGCAAACTTGCAGCGACGGAAGAGGGCTTTACACGTACCTATAAACTCCTTCGTACCCTTAGGCCGATGTCAGACATTGCGATTCGAGCGATTCGCTATTCGTGGTCGCGTCGCGGCCAGTGGATTATTCTATTGGCTTGTACCGCAACGCGACCGCGGACGCTAGCGAATCGCTAGCGTCCGCGGTCGCGAGAATCACTCGATTCGCAAAGTTTGACATCGGCCTTACCCGCCCACCGATTAGGCTAGCTGCATTGTAACTCTGGTCCTTTTCGCACTTAAGGAAAGTAACGTATTCATTGACGATGGCATCTGTCGTGAAATGTCGCGCAACTCAAGGAAAAAAGGGAATTTGTTGCGCGGGCCTTGAACCGCTTACATTTTTCTTCCTTTTTGTAATGTCTATGGCCGCAACTTCAACACAATGACGACACTGCACGCTTTGACTTTTGAGCAGGTGGGACATGAGTAGTTCGGCGGACGCGATCTCTGAGACGCACAACTGCGTCTCACTGTCCAACAGGTGCGTTTTTTGGAACTCAACACTGAAATCAGCGAAATAAGAGCACAGTGGGAGGGGGATCAGTCTAGGGCGTTCACATAGCCTGTTTGCATCCCGTGACCGAGATAGTGATGACATTAGCACAAACGAGAGGGCCGTGAACCAAGTGGAATACTGTCAGTTCAGGGAAGTGGAGAGTGACGGAAGCCAGTTGAAATGAAAGTGAAAAGTGAATATGCGCGTTGAAACTATCTTCCTTAGACGACGCATTCGAGCTACGCACAGCGTTACTGACCCTAGCCTCCTCTAAACCTCAAATCGCTCGAAACCAGCAGGTATAGCAGCTGTCTCCAAGCTAGCTAGCCATTTCATGGACCACGACGTTTACAGTTAAGCTGACGCATGATCTACAGAATAAATGCAAACAACTTGAAAAGCAGCGCGTGCGCTTGAAAGAGATTGCAAGGGTGAGACGCGCAACCGCGTCTCAATGTCCAATGTGGTCCGCAAAGTGAGACGCGCATCAGCGTCTCATCTTTACGAATAAACTGAAAGTGAGCAGGGGCCGGGGACCATGCGCTGCAAGCGCATTCGTGACAGAAGTGCGCGAGGGATGACGTTATTAGGCGACAAACCTTGGTCATTCAACAGAGTCCATATGACACACTATTCTACTGTGCTTGTCCTTAGATGATTCGATGGACCTGATAAAGGTACATCTTCCCAGCGAGCATCTTCCTTGTGTGATGAGCTGGTGCTATAGCAGATCTAGTAGATGTGTATACACATTTGGTGGAATACTCACATGCTCGACTTCAGTCTTTTCCGATTCCGACAAAGGTGAACTCGTTGAAAGGTTAGACGATAAAGTATCATTAAAGGCAAAGGTCGCGCTCAGCCGCTCTTCGGAGGTATTTTTGGTGTCAGGAGGTCGTATATGAGTAGCTGCACACATTGCAGCAACCTCCTACCGCGGAATGCGCCGTTAAGCCACCAGCGACTTCGATTTCAAGCCAAGGCCGCCCGGTCAATCCAGCACCGCCCACCTCCGGAAATGATGCGTAGCTGGCATAACGTGTGAAATCAGCTGGGTTGAGTGCCGTATCAACCGATAGAATGGTTGGCATGTCGGAAAACTCGTTTGGACATGCCTCTCCTCCAAGCCAGCTTCCTTCACTGCTAGTGGGATCGTGATTCCATTTACGGCCTTGTCGACGGTTTCTTTTCGTTTTTCCCTACTGCCATTCCATTGCGCATCTGTATACTCAGTTCCAATCGCCATGATCCCCCACATTAAGCCTGACTTTTGCCTTTGCGACTTCCTATGCAGTCCCAACAATGCACTAATTACTATGCCAAGATGCCAAAGAATATGCCGAAGTCGGCAAATTCCGAAATGAAAACAAGGATTAAGCAGGGCACGAACCAATTTCTTCTTGTGTGTACTTTCCATCCTTTTTCTGTAGGCCCATCAAAAAAGCCTGGAGAAGAAAATTCCCGAAGAAAATTCCCAAGAAAATGGCATCATCAGGCGCCGAGACCCACTTCTTGTTAGCAGCTACACCTTGCATTGGAAGTGGAAGGGGATGCAATGGCAGCCTAACAGATATGATAGCGTTATCGTTCGATTTCCATTGTGGAGTGCTCCTCAGTCTAAGCAGCCGCACCTACTCATCTTATGATATCGTATCTTCCATGGGGTAGCGCTCGTCCAACCATTATCTATTGCAAATCTTATCGGTTGATAACGCATAGGTAACAGCTCCACATGGAAGCCAGCATAATCGCTTCCCTAAAGCAACACCCCCAGGTCGAGTTGGTGGGGTAGAAGCGGTCGATAAGAAACTGTGGATGCCGAGTTGATTGCAAATGACGAAAGAAGCGAAGAAAACGCCCTCTAACATTGACTCCCTATGAAAGTAAAGGACGGGGGTGTCGGACGAGTTGTCCGAACAAGCTCGCATTTCTGCTGACTCGCGCCATCAAGAAATGCAATTGTAATCGCGCATGCACTGATACAAACAAAGACATACATATGCACCAACACAAACAAAGAAATGTGATAATTAAACGGATCATGCGAGTAAAAGCAATCAAAATGCAGGGAGCATCCTTTCAAGCGCGGCGCAGTTCACTTACATTCGCGGTAATACCGCGCAATCGCGCAAGGACCACGCAGTTGCGAAAGGAGTCGCAACCAACGTAATTCTTAAAATGGGCAAAATTAGTGGCCAAAAACTGACTTTGTAGGACCCCACCCAGCGCCGTTGTCGCGCACTTTCGAGCCGCGACAACGGCACATCTGTGCAAAACGGGGACTACTCTATCCCACTCAGTAAGTGATTCTTTGACCTCTGCTGGAGGTATTGCTTTTTAGTAATTCTAAAACATACGCATGCACATTTCCTAAAACAAAGAACTTTCAGAATAGATGTCCAAGTGGCACCACAACTCCTGTTTAGAATGACACCTTTTGGACCTCATCACGTCCTACCGGAAAGATTCTTTGAATAATCGAAAACATTTTACCAAAGCAAAATTTTATCGTTGTTAGTCATAAATACAAGTTTATTCACTATAGATTCGGCGAGGTGACAGATTGTTGAAATGGAAGCACTGAAAAGAAAGGTGAGGCTTCACCCTATTCGTATAAATACGACGCTTCTGCTGGAGCCCTGCCAAGCCTCAGAATCCGACAAAAGAGAAAAACATGTGTAGCAGTACCATTTCCATGGTTTCTTGGTGTTTAAAGTGGTAAATCGATGTCAGCTCTCTGCGAAGTTAGAAGTTAAACGCTACGATTAAGAATAATCAGCTATTGTTTGATTGAGGACGACGGGGGTGCCTATTGAAATAGCAGTAGCCTTGTCTACGTCACGCCCACCTCCACACCAACTTTAACCCTTTTAAGACGATGCGGTTTTGCAGGTAGGGGCTCGGGACCACACTCCCCTTTTTGGCGCGCCCAGCTCTTGCTGAGCTTTGGGCGAAATTGTCCCTAAAAGCATTTTTCCTATCAGATTTTTGATTTTAGCAATATACTAAATATAACTGCAGTCCTAAGCCTTCATATTATATAAGGTTGAACAGTGAATCGAACATCTGAAAGGGAAACGCGGATTTCAGAGGATGGAGGGTGAAAACTTCAAAAGTTTTTGTATACGCTCGGATTTTCTGATACAGTTCAAAACCCTCTTACGTCTGAAGACTACATATTAAAAGATGGCGAAGTTCTGAGGAATTTAATCTTCTGTCTAGAATTGCCAAAACCTGAATTAATATGTCGGCGGGTTGAAAGCTACATTCCAAAGTTTCTTATGAATTAGGTATTATTGTACATTCTGTAAACCATGCTACAGATAGATATTGTGAAGCATGCTTATATTTACTGATGACTAACACTGTTTTAAATGCCTAATGAGGAAAATTTTGAGGTGGCACCCATCGTTGGGTGCTATTGTCGCTAAAGGGTTAACCCATTCCTCTCGCCACGAGTGGGTACGTGAGGGACGTTACCTTACGGGTATATGCTGAACGAGCAAAGGGTACCTAGATGCTAGAGGAGGCGAAATTTGTAATCACTACAGCAGAAGGTCGCATATGAACGACGCAGCGAGGCCTTCAATGCCGGCGGGCACTGCTAGCCCTGGCAGTCCCGCCCTTGTCTGCGTCCCATTTGTCTCTGCCCTATATCGCCCTGTCGTCGTCAAAATCTCTCCTACTGATGAGCTACGTTCTGCGGTAGGCTGGTATAATACCATATATCACCTGCGGATAAGAACTTTTATGTCTCCCATTCAATATGCACGTTTACCTTGCCCATTCCACATCTCAATGCCTTTCTAGCCTTTTAGATTTCCAACCATTTGATAGATTAGAAAAAGAAATTTCAGGCCCCGTTGACCGCCCTTTCTAGTCACGGATTCTTCTTTTAATTTTATGTAAATGCTGAGAATTGCTTGTTATTAAACGACACCTGTGATCGCAGACGTACTCGGCACTAGACAGCGCTCACGAATCAAATATAAATGATGTGCTGATTATGAATTACCGGAAATCGTTCAACCACATGTGAGTTTGCAGTGGAGCATGCAACGGCTATGCAAGCTTATCGTAAGACCTGGTATGTGAGGTCGAGGGAAAACTAGCCTTCTCAAATTTTAGAAAAAATTGGAGAGATAAATCACGAAGTCATTTGGAAGTCATTCGGAATTGTCTTCAATATCTGACGAATTTAGTCTTTAAAGACAATTTCAAATGACTTTGAGGCACATTCCGCGACAACGAAAAAAAGTAGTTATGGGGCTCAAATATGAAATAGTGAGTGCTAACAGACTTGGCAGCGAGGAAAAATGGAAAGAAACCACTGCAACTAAACTAAACCAGCACTTCTTTTCCTAGAGAATATGGGGATCAAACAAACTACTAGACAGTTGGTTCCATACGATAGAGGAACGAAAGAGCAAGCGGCAGCAAGCAGCAGGCACCGCTACAGCGGGCGAGAATGGTTGCTTGGGATGACCATAGTTGCAAGTATTGTATTCGGCCTCAGGGCCCTTTCTCCATGATTTTGGTAGCGACAGCGTCCCATACTTCTGATGGCAAGCCCAGAAAACTTAGATGCGGTAGGATTGATTCAGTGCTAACGGCAAGGTCTCTCCATTATATGAACACGTACTTGTTGCGATACTCTACGTTCCTCATAAAGATAATTCCACCTATGAATTTTCGTCAGACTCGTGAAGATGCCTGGCAGAAGGTTCCACGGATAAAATGTTTAAGCACAAATATGAATTTGCAAATACTACGTTGAATCAAATTGATAACAGTTTTTTTCATTTACATTTCTCGAGAAAGAAAATGCCGGCTATTTCTCAAATCACAATTCCAGTGTAAGTTTTTCCTGTCATTCTTCTCTTTTGCTTCTTGAGCCGCTTTGTTATCATTACTTCATTTTCAGGTGATGACAAAGGGAAAAGCGATGTGTTACAAAGAAGGAAACTAATCGTTCAAAACCAAAGGGGGACTTCCAAGCACTGAAAATGCCCGAGACCGAGGACGAAATCCCATAGTGGGTAACAACTCTTCAAAAGATCCTGCGAGGTAAGAGTAACCATCTGCCGCTGATCAATCCCTTCCTAGAATGCGCCACGCATTCTAGATGCTTTGTTGTATATCTGTAGTGGCAATATGAATGCGATTTGGCCGTGACAAGCAGCGCCACTTGCTACTCCACCACTTCCGCCCTTCTGCAGGATATAGCCTAAAAAATACTTCTGAAAACAACCCCTGACTTTCTGATCTGGATAAAGACTGTAAACAAATAGTTTTTTCCAAGGCGTGGAGCTCGAGAGTTCCTTGGAGGTTACTCCTCAAAGTATACCTTTTGGATAATACCTAAGTGACTCCCAAGTCACCGTTTAATTGACCGGGCACTATTTCTGACAAGAAACCATGGCGATATCCATGGTTTCTTGTTAGAAATAGTGCACTGTCACCCAAAAAAGGTGTGGCCGGGCCGAAAAGTATGTTTAAAGTTAGCTTTTCTCGTCATTTCTAAGTGCGCATGCCTTCCTGTTGTGTTTCTTTCTTATAAAAGTCTATTTCCTTTGTAGAATATGCTTGAAGAACAACATCGACAAAAAAGACAGACAGCAAGGCATAAAAGAAGGCAAAGGCTGAATCACTCCAGTAAGTGGAAGAGAACGGAGAAGGAGGCGGGATTTCGGGGTAAGCGGGTGGAGGGGAGGAGAGAGAATTTAACCGCTGACAAACATAAAGTCCAATTCGAAGCTTCACTTTAAGGTGATGATATCATGAGTACGATAATAGCCTCTACCAGATAAGAGGCCCTTGCTGAGCATACGCATTCACTTCACGAGGTGTTGAACTCATAAGTGGAAATCAACACGGCCAAAGGTGAAAAACATACGCAGGGAAAAGGACGACCTAGCGACGAGGAACAATCCAGTGAGCCTCTGAAGTGGTACAGCAAATCATCAGCCTGTTGATCATCCTACCCAACTTCTCCGGGGGCTTTGGAAGCGAGCCCCTTACAATGAGGATGAAGGCATGTATGCACATACGGGCAAATTGAGAAAGGCTTATGGAATGCGTCCCTCTGACCTGAGTACTATGATCATGATCATCTGACGCTCTAGGCAAAGGTGATCAATAAGTATCCCAAAGCCATGTCCCGTAGGTTGAGTTCCGAAAAAATCGTTCAAAACTCTTGTGATTTCGATTATATGACGGTAAATGTTTTCAAGAAGAAACGCTCACGCAGAAGCATGCTCCGAGATTAGAATAGAGTGGTTCTTGCACACGAATCCGAAAAATTTTAGCGAAATAGGCCCACAGAAAAGAAAAATGAAAAGCGTCGAAACCCAGGTTGAGGGGTTGTTCACCATCGTAACGCGGCTGCGCTAAGACAATGAGAGATTGAGTGCGAAGAGGAGAGTAGTACGATGGGAGCAAGAGTTGATAGGGCGCCAGACAGTATTTGCTGCGCACGGGAAATTGAAGCGGTTGAGCTGTCTTTGTAAGCAATCGCGTCCATTTGGGCGATTTCCACGCAGCTGCAGCAGCTTCCTTTGTAAGATTTTAGTGCTATTGTCCAGCGATCTCCGTGCACCGGAGAGCCACATATGTGATTGCGTCCTTGGACTCCATCCTACAAAGTGAAGCTGCTTGGGTTAAGTTTCTGAATACCATTAGTTCCTGCAATTTTTTTTTAAATGTGGGAAGCCACCGTGAGGCAGTTCCGAGAAGACTGATCTCCTGGAACTACCGTATTTCCTCCCTTTTACAACATCCACTTCTGCAGAATCCGATAGGGTTAAAGTTCACCTCGTTTGGAAGGAAGTTTCAATACTTTAGAGGCACACCCTAGGCAGAATCGTTAGAACGATTCACTTAGGTCTGTAGGACACCTCATACTCTCCTCTCCGCGCTTAGTTTGTCATTGCCTTAGCCCAGCTGATTACGAAGGTGACGAGCCCTTAACCTGAGCGTTCTGAACGGATTTTTTTCCTTTCTTCTTTACTGCCGACCCATTCCGGATCAATGCATTGGTATTCGTGTGCAAGACCACTCCACTCTGATCCTGAGGCATGTCTTTAAGACAAGCACTTATTGAGCCGCGATTTATGCAGCGTGCTGTTCTGGGGGTTGTGGCGCGGTGAAAAGCACAAATAGCTTCGAAGCGACGTCTCTGTGAGTTATACAATCATCGTTTCGCAAGCAAAAGCCAAAGCGATGCATCAGAAAAAAACTTCTAGCTTGAAAAATAATGGAGAGCTAAGTACGAGTGGGAAGTTTGCCAACGGGCGCCTTTCTTCGCTGTGATTTGGGCGCGCAAGGGGCTCAAAGACCCAACATAAAGCTTACGTAAATCCCGATCTCACGCTTCTCAAGAAGTTTCTCACGACAAAATTCAACTTTCTTCACTTTGCATAACACCATACTTTGATAAATCAGAAACGAGTGCAAGTTCTGGGATATAGAACGAAAATAGGAGTCACGTGGCTTAACAACTTATCGTCATTAGAAATGTAATGACGTGTGTTTTCGTTGTGGAAAGCAGGGTGGTCCGGAAACTCAATCCAAAAAAAGCAATTTATCTTTTTCATCCTCTTTTTTTTCGAGATTCTGAGCTTCGCTTCTTATCTAAATGCTTGGGTGATGGAGGCCAGTAATTTGGTGTTTCTCCACGTAATGGAGAGGAACAAAGCGGAAAATTAAATAAGCTGACAGAATTCAGTTGACTCTGATGAGCGACTCCGTTCTTAAGCGACCAAAGCTCTTTTTTAGAGTGGCTTAACCGGAGTTGATATAAACGTCCCAAGCTCGGATGACTTTAGCCTAATCGTTACTATACATCATATTTGCGCAGGTTTACTGGGTGAAACGACAACAGTAGGGAGTGTAAAGTGCCAAGATGAAAGAACCTGAGCATGGCTTCTATCAACTCTGAGTATATAACCTCCACTTGAAAAAACGAGAAAGTCATCGGTGCACACATTACACTATATTTGACGACGGCCGCGAGAAAGTGGCGTAGTCAACTGTCACTTTCTCGCGGCCGTGTCAGTTGTGGTGTATATTGTGCACCAACGACTTTCTCGTTTTTTTGAAGGGGAGGGTACATAGTCACTTGTTCAGAACTTCCCTTACCTTAGTCCATGGATTTGTGCTTCTATCTTTTCTTAACGAGGCCAAGATCCTACAGCATGCATAATTCAAGTACCACAAGTAAGATCAATATTTGCTACAGCGGCGCTCATATCCTTAGGAGGACATTGAAATGAGTGACCCACTAAGAGAGTTTGGGACTAAACTCTAGCGAGGGAAAGGTATTCTGTGAAAGGATGTGAGCAACCGTTGTTCTCCCTGTTGTCTATTTCTTATCCTGGGCTTAGTCCTAGTGTCACTTACCAGCGGTATTCGAATGCCCTGTTTTGAATGTCCCCCCTAAAGACATGAGAGCCGCTACAGCTTTATAGTCGTGGCTGAAATACGGGTTGCAGATACGGTATCCTTCAATGTACGGTGGGCCAAAAATATGTTAACCCAATAAACAAATCAATTTCGAAAAAGTTTTGGCCACTCATATCACAATGCAAATTTAGGTTAGGTGTGTAATCTGTTAACTACTACATTGACACTGGCCTTCGGATGAAGAGGGGAACCAGGTGGCACGCAGGTGAAACGTGTCAAAACGATTTTGAGTTTTTACCTGAACCCATTTCAGAGGAAAGCATATTTTTCGAAATTTCAGCTCGCTCTTACCTCCAGATCCACAGACGTTCGAAAACCATAAGCTTGGAAAATCCATCTCTGCAGGAGTTTTGCGTGATGTCCAAGTGCTTTGTCCTGCTAAAACGTCCAATGTGATGCTGCATTCAAGGGGCCTCTTATCCACGACAGACATTGGATATTAAGGGTCTCCAAATGATCTTTTACTCCAAAATTTTCAGTTTGGTGGTACGAATGTTGCAGGAGGAAGACGTATTTCTGCACGTGATACTTGTTCTGGTGCTAGCTGTAGCCTTCGAACCTCCTCTCTTTGCATTTCAGGTGCTTCCTAACTTACCGAAGTGTTCGACCATTCCCATGAAACCTCTTTGTTACGTTAAACTGTCGCTAGATGTAGCGTGCCACAGCTCTTTGACGGTAAATTTGAAGGATGGCGTACCGTGATTCCCTTCCTTCCTTAACTCTGAGAACTGTGAGATATTCGGTTCGCATGCGAGGAAGAAATTGCCCTTCGCCACTTCATACCCAAAAAGAAGAGAAAGGCTAAGAGCTTCAGGATAAAAAAAAAGGTACTCGCGATTACCATAACTGTAGCCCGCCCTATACTACAGATTGTTTCCAGATGAAATGTTTCGCTGGGTGACGTTTAAAATTATTAGTTGACTCTGTGTGGAAGCGAGGCCGCTGGAACCGGTCCACGACACTTTTTGACACGGTCAAATCGTTCCTCTATGTCGTGGTGACACGGACTATGATCATTTTCGGTGGATGGGCCAAGATTAAGGTCGAACAGCTGAAATCCGTTATAAAACCGGAGCAGCGGCCAGCGTCATCGAGCATCAGAATGGCTGTCATGGTCATCGTCATCGCTGTTTTGCTCGCAGTTGTGGTTCGTTTTCATTATTCATCATTAAATCTCTTTTTGCCAAGTGTCATTTTTCAGAACTGTGAGGACAAGAAATCGCCAGAAATTAGTGAACAGTTCGATCCGAGCGTCTACGTTCGACATGGCTTCATAGGAGCTGGTGTACCGGTATGTAGAGATGTTTAGAAAATAGTAGACTCGTTCTGAACAATTTGCTTCAGGACTACTTCAACAACAATCAGAATCAACTTGGAACAATGATCCCAGGTAGGAAATACACTGCTTATCAATTTCTTATACTTCTTTTATCATATTAGTGCGAATGTTCGAATAAGGCAAGGCATATTTCATAGCGAAGGCAAGTGAAGGCTTTCGCTATGAAAAAAAAAATACCTGATTGGCTCGTTTTTGATTGTTGCCTGCTATCTGACCACAGTTCGCCTTGAGAAATTTCACAATAATGCTGGATTATGAACAAACTTTCCGCCTCAAGCGGGATGCGGACCAGAGCCAACTGTCGCTTTCTTCGCACTTTTCCGAGAGTTTTGCGATCCCCTCTCTTAAAAGGGTCTCGAAGCGACCCCCCCACACCATCTGTCTTAGGAGGTTCCTCCAATAGGGCACCCCTCCCTGTCCAATCACCCTCTCGTCATCATATCATCTGTTTCTATGGTTCTGAGACCAGTCGACACTTTCAACACACTTTTCCTTCCGAAATGCCATAAAGCGGGGAGGGGGATGAATTGGTTTTATGGTATTAGAACAATGAAGCAGCAAATCCACCAGTTCTATCCAGTTTCTTACTTTCGTGAAATTTTGCCAAAATAGTCGAAAAAACTCATTAGCTACAATACCCTCTTTACCAACCCCATTGACACTTTTCCCTGAGACACTGCTTGACCTCGCTCAGACCCAAAATGCAACTCCCTCCCCTTCCCAAAATCATGAACGCAACCTCTCGTTCGAATAGTGCGAACGGACGTTTATTAAGGATTAGGACCCCTCCATCCGCCTACCGGATAAGTGTTGCTACGCCTCAACTAAGCTTCTCATCATACTATAGCTCATCAGCACTAACTCTTACAAGGCGATGAGCTGATTAGTCGAAATTGCTTATGAATCGCGAGGCTGGCAGCTTTAGCAATGGATTTTGACATGTTTTCGATTGTCATGCAGGGGGGGGGGCAGTAAAAAAAGACATTTTGTCTCCGTACTCAACCACATTTAATCATATTTTGCTCGATTCGAATCGAATGCCTTCAAATCAGAAGTGGAGAGCACATTTCATTCTACTAGAAAATCTTCATAGTGGCCATCCCTGTGGACGGCATCAGGAAAATTTGCCCCGGAAATATGGTACACTGTTCGAGCTCAATGGGGTCCTCGGCAGATCGTGTACCATTAGGATGTTCTGAAAGGCGGGCTCCGAGGGGGTTCGCGCAGTTAGAGCTAATGTCCTTAGCAACCTATCCCACATTGAATCGATTTAAGAAATTATGTAAGAGCATCAGGCTCAAGCAGTTAGTGTAGGCCTCCTTGAGCTCGACGACGGTGACAGACGACGTCATATTCTGAAGACCGCGAGGGTGGTGAAGGAGGGCCTGCCTTCACTAATAGCGGAACATTCAAGAAATATTTTGGTACAGAACTTCCGCCAACAACGGCAACCTCTGTGAAGAAAAAAGAGCCGAAGTGCGGCATTGGCAAAATGACTTTTTTTGCCCCCCCCCCCTGTATAATACACTACGTTAGGGTGAAACGGTGTCCGGTAGCGTAACCTGCAGCGAGCTTGCCTGGTAAGCGAGTGGTGCGAGCTCGACTATCGCCTAGAGCAAAAGTTTTGTTCATAACCCAGAGTTTTTGTTGTGTTGATTGCATATTTTTCATTTCAAGCTGTCACAAGCGAGCTGAGTTATAAGGCTGCAAGCTCAAAGCTTCGATAACATTAAATTAATGGCGAAGGATGAGGGTTTTCAGTGAACGTTTGTCCTTCCCTTGTCCACCGTGTTATGGTCATTAAAGATCGACCAGGGTTGACGATAAATTTTAGCACTTCTGTAATCACTAACACAATATTCAGCAGGCTTGTAGATGGGCTGAAAGGGCCATATGAAGTTTGGCTAGTGAGCATTCGCATGATTTTAAAGTCAGTTTTCATGACTAATTCCATGCGCAATACATATTACACATAAGTGACGATGTGAGGGCTTCTTACATTTGCAGCAGCGAAAAATGTATGTGCAGAACAGGTATGGAGGTCCCACAAAAACCGTTTTCCGTGTATTGTTTCTTTTTTCATTGGGAACGTCGCATCAAGCACTCTTTGAACTTGTCCTTCTCAGGCTTTTCAACTCAAAGTAATGCATCAAAAACCACTACGCTGAACTCTCAAGGCTACTACCGCAGATGAGACGAACCATAGAACGAAGCACGCTTTTTCGGTTTTCAACAGCCAGAAGTTAACCCCGAGAACATGTGAACGTCTTTAAAAGGCTATGGTTCCTGACTGAAGATCTGACCTTAGTGGAGAAAACAGCAATATTCAACATTTCGTGAATCTATTTCCAATACTCGGTCGCTTACCGCCACTAACAAAGAAATCCCTAGACTTCCATTTTTCAGATCTGATCTTTTTTTTAATCTGATAACTTCGGCTGAATTCTGTCAGTATGGGCTATTTCAATATGCCCAACGCATAATCCGACACTTGCTAAACACTATGCGTCATTTCCTGAGAAAGATTTGTTGATGCGATTTGCACTGGGATGATGTTTGAAGAACGGCTAGCATCGAGTATAATAACGGTTATTGCACACGAATAGGAATAATAATAGTATTGGGGCAAAATGGGCCTGCAGTAGAGAAAAAGGGAGTGAACCTGTTCAAAATGTTGAGCTTGAGGATATGCTCAAAAATGAGAGAATGAGCGCAGAGAGGAGAGTATTAGGCCAGAAAGCGCTACAGATGAGAGGGCGCCAGACAACAGCCTGCTACGGACGGAAAACATTGCAGCTGCTGCAGCTAACTTTGCAAGGCCCTAGCGCCATAATCGTGCATGAAAGCTTTCTGAGGGTCTATGGCACAGATGGAAGGAGTCGTTCACACGACTTCTAACTGGGTAATGCTTAAATTTTGCGCTTCAAGTTTGCTGCAGCGAACAACGTGTCTTTTCTCGATATCACTCCCTATTCAGCGTAGAAATCGTTAAGATTGCTAAGCATCAATTCGGTGGGACAAATATATACTTAAACCGCAAAATTAGCTTTGAAGTTTAGAAAAACGCGTCAGAACTCCACGCTACTAGCCGCTTTGGCATGTGCATGAAGTGGGACTGAGTAGAGTGATGTGGACGGGATTCCTTGCGGAGTTCCGTTTTCGCCGAAAAATATTCGGCGAAAAACTCAGCAAAAATGGCAAAAGGTTGAGAAGTAGTTCGTGAGAGCAAAGTTTCGGTGAAGGCAAAGGAGCGCTGCGCACAACCTTAAAAATTTCTTATATCCTTTTTGTGAGAAAGTCTTTTTTGTTCTTTTCCATACAAGCCACTGAATAGGTAAAGTTGAAAATTGAATTCATCGGATAATAGTAATTGAATATAAAGTTCTATGGAAAGAGCTTTCAGTGAAGCTCTGCATGAAAGATGAAGGGAAAAATTCCTCTGAAATGACTTTTCTCTTTTTCTCATAAGCACATGCTCAATTATGGAAGCCAAGTGACAAACGCACTCGATCAAAACACCTGCACAAGAGGTCTTAAATTTTCATCTCTTCTCGGAAATGACGACATAATTTGTAAAATAGTAGTCGCTATGACATTACCATTAGCTCTTTGTAGGGATACGCAATGAAGAAAGCGTCGTTTAAGTTAGCCAATAAAGTGGGCCTTACTTCGTTGAGAACAAGAAATGGTTCCAGAATCATTCAGCATTATCCTTCTATTATATAAACCGCTAACTTGGTGTGTCGGTTTGTATGTATGTGTGTCTGTATGTATGTATGTATGTATGTAAGTATGTCCGTCTGTCCGTCCGCAATGAAGTGATAAGGAATCTAATGGTAAACAAACCGCTCACAAAATCGGCCAGCTCTTGCGAGCTGGCCGATTTTGTGA
>KZ345524.1:106154-118315 GCA_002352805.1 Teladorsagia circumcincta
AACTGATAAAGCAGTCGCATAAGCTCAATAGTACCCAATCACGAAGTTTATTCCGCGGACTTTAGGAAAACGATTCTCATTCATGTTACCTAGTAACGCCACCTGATAACTATTCCTACCCTAGTTAACACTCAGTCGCCAAGTTGGCTAGGCAACTTAACTCTTCGTAGAAAACTTCCCTAGCTTTTGTTGTTTGCTAGTTTGGAGCAGGACAGAGCTCGTTATCAACTAGAGTTATTTTGACATGTAATTCCAAGTAACTATTCAACTTCATAGATAACTAAGAATTATTTTAGTGCAATCAGGGTGTGCAGTTGGCTGTAAGCAGTCATGAGTGAAGAAGGCCAAAAAGTTAAAGAATATGTACCAGTTAATCGGCTTGGTAAGCGTTCGCTTGAAACTTTTTTAGTTGAAGGAACACCGTTCATTAGACTCTACACATGGTTTTTTTCTCACACGAAAATTCAGTTGAGCTATTGAGACATCTACGAGAGAGGACAACTTTCCTTCGAATAGACCTCAAAGCTCTTGCTGCGCCTTGTAATTTCAGTAAAATTGAGAGCGCCTGATTATACCAAGTACGATGTCCGGAGAAGCGTATTACTGAAGTGAAATAGAAAAGTCGGCTGAGCATTTTAGGGAGCCGATGTTGAGTTATGAGCAGAACATTTCGCCTCCGAGGAGGATCGAACCTGCATCTCTCGCCTTCTGGCCAGCGATGCTAGCGATTATATCACCACAGTACCTTTTTACATTGTAGGCTGAATTGCGACGAAAAGGCAGCTCATTGGAAATTACGTTAAAAATGGTCAGTGTTGCGAAAGAAGCAAAAACCGAGACGAATGGCCAGGAATCGAGAAATGGGACCCCTCCATCGCCCGCTGATTTGCGCACTGAGCGACTCTCTTCGATGCTGCCCTCTTGAACTCTATCGCTCTCACCTTTGGGGGCCTTGAAACTCACAATCAGACACGAGACAACGCGAGAGGGAGCGTGCCGGACCAAAAGCATGCTAACTGCGCAGCGGGGTCGCCAATGGTTGTTGTTGATGCTCGATGGCTCGTTCACAATAGCTTCTCAGTACTCGCACATGCAACATGATGAGCCGATAAGGCGACATCGGCATAGGCAATTGAACTCTAGTAGATATTTTGAAGCGGTGACCCGGTGATTTAAAGCAACAGTCTCTGTAGGGTCGAAGTGGGCGTGGCGTACAGGAGCGCACCTCCTTTTGCCAGCCGTTGAGGTCGAGGTGATTGTCGGGTCGAGATTTGCATCGTGAACCAACTTTTGCGATCGTTTTGGTGCCACAGGGACTATTTGAAGTCGGTCACGATGCAAATGACCAAAGAGATGACCAAAGAGACCGTCTCGGAGTTGGGCGAAGACGCTGGTTTTCTTTTTTTGGAAACTCTTTGGTCAGCACGAAAGTCGGTCTTCTACGTTCCGCTTAATCAGTATGATTTCCCAATTCTATCTATTCCCCTTGAGTATTGAAAGAACACTTTTTAATGGTTTTATCCGATGAGATAGGTCGATCGCTTGAAATCTTGGACAGTGCTAGGCAACGCTAGAAACGCGACGGTTCTATGGTTCCATTATTTCACTTACACGGAGCAGTTTTCACACTGCCTGGAGGAGAGGAGCACAAAGAAGGGAAGGAAAACAAGAAGAAATTTTTTGAAGAAAGCAGAGCGCTTCAGCAGTTGAAGTTTTTATGTCCATGTCCGCTTTCCATAATTATGCCCCACCCTTGTAGTATAAAGCGTGCACCAGGTTATGCTTGACTTAAAGGCAGAAGTCAGGCTCGTGTTTGGGCCTTATGATGATTGAAAGAGACTATAGAGATGGGAAATGGAACGACAATGAAGAAAAAACGAAAATAAATTGTCGACAGGGCCGAAAACAAAAGCCTCGCTCCCCCAGCAGTGAAGAAGGTCAGCTTGGGAGGGAGCACGTTCAAACGAGTTTTCGGATATGCCAGCTATTCCTTCGGTTGATACGGCAATCATTTTAGCTGATTTCGCACGTTATGTCAGCCATCCAATCTCGGATAGTGGGCGGAGGGAGCAGGAATAGGCGGCGGGAGCGGTAAATACATGCCCTGGGGTCTTATTACGACTCCGTTCGCGATTCTGAGCATGGCAACGTCTTTGTCGGCGCGTAGCCGTGCACAGAAACGACAGAAGGGCTTGGTTCGGTCCACTGAGCCTGACTTGTGACTTTAAATGATACGATATGAGTGGCACCATTGCAGACAGTTTGTCTTTCCATCTAGGCCGCGAGGCTCTTTTTTCAATTTCACATTTTCTGCGTAGTAATTTATTTACTCATTTGCTTGGTCTTCTCACTCAGGAAAATCCCTTTTTATTCTTTCATATACCAAGAACAAAGTATGACCACAAACATGGTATACTGCGGATATTTCAGCGTCGGGATGTTCTTTCAGAAAACTGAGACAAAGCTGGAACTGGGCGGATACAATAGCTTGCACATATGTGTAGTAGTAGAGCATGCGTACAATTAAACTCCAGTCAAAGTCGATCCAGCGTCAAAGATTCCTTGATGTGATGCAATGGGAGAGGGGTGATAGTATTGGGGAGATTTGCGCAGATTTTCGGAAGAGGTAGGAAAAGGAATTTTGAGGCCTGCTCCGGTCAATCGTTGGACGTTTCTAGGAACTATAGCAAACATTTGGACCTTTTGGGAATTTCGGAGAAACTTCATCGCACCGGCTCGAATTCCTCGACAGCCAGCGCGATGAAGTTCTCACGAAATTCCCAAAGTGGCTCAATTTGATGCGAATGCATGACGTTGTGTCATGAATCAGCCATCAATTCATAGCATTTGGGAAACCACTCCTCTTTCACACGTAATCGCATTTTATCGCTTCTGTTATAGCACCCCTTTTATCAGTTTTGATGTTAACTGGTGTTTCCTTGACACTTTTCTAACGAAACAATTTTCTTCAATGATGGCGTCGAGATCGCACCTTCCATCGCATTCCCCTTCGTAATCTCTCAAGTTGATCTTCGTTACATAAATGCCGCGCTCTCACATGCTTTTGTATCCGTTCAGTCTTTCCGCTGTTTCTTTTGTTGAAAGCATGTTCCAGCTTTTCTTTGACAATGTGACGTGTTTCTAGGAATGGAAGTCCTTAACAATAACAACAATGTTGAAAAGATCATGGAAGGTGAAATTGAAGAGCCACAGAGCCATGATCCTCTTCGACGAACTATCAAGTAAGTGATTTGGTCAGAGGAATCCTTTAAAGTAAACTCATCTTATTTCAGCCCACGATCATACGATGATCTCCTGATGGTAGCTGACTCCATAAGAAGCCAACTTGGTTCAAAAGCTGACGTCGAAGTCGGAATTATCTGCGGTTCTGGACTTGGACCAATAGGAGATCAGGTGGAGGATCCAGTCGTTTTACCGTATGAGAAGATTCCTGGATTTCCGTCTGTGAAGGGTGAGATTTTTTGCTTTTCGATGTATCAAAAACTGTCACATCCTACTTCGAACAGTGGCCCTTTTCGGGAGAAAAACGCCTCCACGTGGTTCACAAAATGACGAATCGCATTGCTGATTAGCGGCGCAAACGACACCATTCAACGACCTTGTGACGCAATCGCCGCAGTGATTGCTGCAGAAGGCAGAAGAACGCCCTCTTAGCATGTCTCGTGTACCAGCGCACTGATAGCGGGGTCTGTAAAAAGGGCGTAGTTACTGGTCTTAGTACCGCTCACACAACACTGACAAAGATACATGAAATCTTGTAATTTTTTTGAGTTTCCTTGCGTACGTGTTGGAAAATTATAAAGCATTAGAGGTTAATCAGTCCCTTCCTGGCATACGCCATTTCTACTCGATCTATTCCAAATAGTGGCTCATGATTGAAGGTTCATTATTGGAAATCGACAGCAAGTAACATAATAAAGAAGTGAATATTAGGAAGAGCTCTCAAGCTAATGAGTTATCGAAGAATCGGATCTACGTGGAGAGGGACTGGAAAGCAATGCAGAAGGCCAGTGTCCGCCAACACTGCAAGCTCATGAGGCGATATAGAGGGGAGGGGGCAATAAAAAAAGCCATTTTGTCTCCGTACTCAAATGGATTTAATGACACCTAGTCTATTCGAAGAGAATGCCCGAATTAAAGGGAACATTTCATTTCATAAGAAATTCTTCATAGTGGAACTCTACATGGACGGCATCAGAAAAATTTAAAACGGATACATGGTGCACTGGTCGAGCTCAAATGGGTCCTCGACGGATCGCATGCCATCACGACTGTCTGTGGAAGGCGGGTTCCGATGGGGTTTGCACATTTAGAGCTAATGTCCCTAGGAATCTATTCAGCTTTGAATCAATTCAAGTAATTCGGTAAGAGCTTCAGGCTGAAGCAGTTACCGTAGGCCACCTTGCTCGACGACGTTGACAGATGACGTCATATCCTGAAGACCGTGAGGGTAATGAGTGGGGGGGGGGGGCTACGTCTTCTTATAGAGGGACATTCAAGGAATATTTTGTTAAAGAACTTCCGTCAACAGCGGCAGTGTTTGTGAAGAAAAAGGGGTCGAAGTGCGATATAGGCAAAATGTCTTTTTTTGCCTCCCCTTCCCCTTGTAGAGCCCCGACCACTACTCCCCTCTTCCCCCTGTAGAGCCCCAACCAGTACATAGTGGGTCTGCCAACCTATCGCAATCCAACTCTCAGAGCTGCAGAGATGCGGAGATGACTGGGAGGATAATACCATGTTGATAGTGCTGATTTTCTTTTTGTTTGAACCTTCATCGGAAGTACTTTTGTCTTGCTAGAATTTCCGTAAGAAGTTTTCGAACCATTCCATGTATGGCTTTGTAAAGAGCCGCCGACTAGTACTTGAAGACTCAAAAAATGTGAAAATAAGTGATTCCCAAAAATTTTTGCCGTGGCCCACCGGCGGGCCATTCAATCGCACTCAACAGGTTTGCTGTGGCGTGCTTGCGGGCCATGTGATCGTCACGCAGCGTTGAAAGAGGCGCTCACAAGAAATTGTTGCATTCTTCTCTGACTTGAATACGACAGTTGTCATAAGTAGAGACAACAGTACAAAATTACGCCAAAAGGTTCGCCTTTTAACGAGACATAATCCTCTGGGGACGGTGGCGGGTAGGATGGGCGGAGGCAAGGGGACGCATGGAAGAAAGTGCGCTTTGGCAACCGTTCGAATTTGGGGAGTGGAGACAAAACCATCGATAGAAGAGGATGCAGTGGAAGTGGGCAATGTTATTGCCATAGGTGGGCAAAGGTCTCAAGCACTTCCTAGTGATGGCACTCTAAGCAGCAAGTAGAAGCGTTAGCCTATCCACACCTGTGATTGATGTATGGCGAAATTTGAACGCGTAATTACCCTTCCGATTTATCGAATTGTGAACTGGAACAAGCGCATTTTTTGTTCATATCATAGAATGGGTCTCAATTGGGATTTATGGGTGGGATGAAATATTGATTTTCTCATGGACGATTCCGAGACGATTTTTTGATTCAATTTAATTAATTCCTAAGGCGATCCCGATTTCCATGATTTTACCAACATAACTGTGAAGGCGTACACCTGCTATAAACGATGGAAATTACTGTAGTATGTAGTTCTATCTCATTTTCAGTTGTTGGACACAAAGGCAATCTGATCTTCGGGCACATTGGCGGCAAGAAAGTTGTTTGTATGCAAGGACGTTTCCATCCCTATGAGCATAATATGAATTTGGCTCTGGTAAGTGGACCTTTACTTTTCAATATTTTTACCTACAGACAACCCCTTGAAAGGCTGCCGCGAACATGTGGCCGCCCCACCTCTATACAAATTTTCTTGCTTGCAGTGTGCTTTCCCAGTGAGAGTTATGCATCAACTGGGAGTGAAGCGGATGGTGGTCTCAAATGCAGCCGGAGGAATCAACCCAAAGTTTAAGTATGGAGATCTGATGCTTATTAAGGTATCACTATTCATGAACTGAATGGATGTAGCACAGCCGAAAGGCGGTTCTTGTGAGAGCAACAAAAAACTATTGCAGGACCACATCTTTTTGCCTGGTCTGGCTGGGTTTTCACCTCTTGTTGGCTTGAATGACGGCCGCTTTGGTGCACGGTTCGTCTCTGTCCATGATGCCTACGACAAGTCCTTGAGGTATGCGATTGCTTTTTGAGCTTGGAAAAGACCAAACTCCTGGAAATTTTTGTAGCTCTTGGGGTTAGTAAGTGTATAGTTTTCTGCGAGCCGAAGTTGGACTAACCAAACCAGTGGCCTCCTTCACAAGAATCCATCGTTTAGGAAGCTTGCAAAAGATATCGCCAAGAGGCAAGGAATCACTCTATATGAAGGAATTTACGTGATGAATGGAGGTCCACAGTACGAATCTCCTGCCGAGGTATGAGTGCACTCAATCTAAAGTTTTATTGTTGCACATAGAGTGATGCTGCAGAAAGCCAGCCCACGGCTCTATAGATAAGAAAAATTCCACTTCTTAGTCATTCAACTGTCGACAACGAAATAATTTTACAAACAATGCTTACATAAGGGATTGCGGCAAGGACTCAAGGTTCACGGAGAACCACTCTCACTGTGAGCTTGCTTAGGCCGATGTCACACTTTGCGAATCGCGTGTTTCAATAACGTCTGCGGTCGCGTCGTGGCCAGTGAATCACTCAATTGGCTGGTACCGCAACGCGACCGCGGACGCTAGCGAATCGCGCGAATCGCAAGTAGCGAATCGCGCGATTCGCAAAGTCTGACATCGGCCTTAGGGAACCAAGGAAAGAAACTAAGCAATCAGAACTTATCTGGAAATGGAAGATAAAAATCGGCTCGTGTGAGCTAACATGCTCGCGTAGTTCACCCGAACATGTGCATAATTATGTCAACAAAACTTGTGCTCACGCCAAGAGGGGACACCGTCCAGCATAGTGTAGTGGGACTCCAAAATCTGACTGAATGCAAAGGTAAAGGGTTCGTTTTGGAGAGGCTGCTCACTACAAGTTGCTCGCAGTGGTCCTTTTTAGGATAACAACGAACTGAGTGAAATTCATTGCCTTCCACGAGTGGCTTGTAAACAAAAGATTCTTGTAGAGGGAGTAATTGAACACACACTGTTTACATCAAAACCCACAATACAAGTCACTTGACAAATTCGGAAGCTCTCGAAGGATTAGAGAGAAGCTTCTTGTCTCTCTTCTCTCTCCAGTAAACCTTTGCACCTTTGCTCTTGTCCTTTGGGGAACGCGCGCAGACTTACTTCGTACCCAGTAGATGCTTACAGAGTGAGGAGGAGGTGGGGGAGGGGGTAGAAGTAGATGATTATCCTATGTCACATTGGGCTCTGTATAGTCTCTGCTAAGCACTATTCGCTTCTCGCCACATTTCACCACAATAAGTTTGGAGGGTGAACTTCTTCTGTTCTCGGTGGGGAGCACGACACGTTTGCGACTCGAAACGCATCACTGAGCCGACAGGGTTCAGGAATTGAAGCTTTCCACGAATTTGTTAGAGCCAACCGCGACAACATTCCATGTATACTCTATTTCGGGGAACGAGAAGAGTGTCGAGAGCGGGCCACACATCTCAAGTGGCGACGGCCAAGTACAACGCGTCGTTTTTTTCTTGCCGTCGTCACTTGTGGAGTATGATCTGCACTCGATGATCTTTCCATCTGCCTTTTTAAATTCTCCACACCGTAGAAAAGAAGGACATATTCACGGCGCTAAAAGCGTTTTCTTCTCTTTTTGTTCTCAACTGGCACTTCACATAATCTATTTTCACGCGCAAGTGGGATAACCTCATCTACTTTAGCATTTATTGCGCCTTTAAGGTCTGGCAATAATCAGCAACCATCGATTTTTGAATCAACTAGCAATCTTCAGAAAGCTGCGTAGGTTATTGGCCCTTCATATCCGTGCTATTATTGGGGAAAAATGGAAGCCGACCTTTGGACTTCTTTGTCTTCCAAATTCAGTGAGCAGAAAAAAGTGTCTTATCATACAACCATAAAGTTTGGCTGAGTTATCGCCATCGGGTTGGATGACTCTGCAGTTTTTTTTCTGGGGATAGCGCATTTCGTGTGGGCTATCTCTGCTTTACGATGCCATGATAACAGCAAACTGCGAAAGCGACAATGGACTACTAAAACAGGAAGCAGTGATGAAGTCATGAATTGATCAATTTTACCTAGGACGCACTCTTTTGGGGATGGACAAGTTGGCCTTTCTCACGTTGGTTACTGCTCTTCTCCAAACGTTTCCTTGTCCCTATAAATGAAGAAAATCGACAGTCAAAGTGTAGGCCATATTCAAGCAATGGCACAAGCAACTCACGCCTGATAGGGTCAAACAGAAAAGTGGGCTTCATCTGTTGAGAGGTCCAGCGACCCAGTTCACCGGAGTTTAGCTAGCTAAGCTTTTATATTGAGTTTGAAATTTGATCTCTTAGGCAAATCTCAAGATAAGAGTCTAGCCTACACTGAGACTGTTAGATTACGGGGAGTTGCCCGTACTTCATATGCTAGTGGTACTGAAGCAATGTACTACCGAGACGTCTCACAAACTTCTCAATCCATTTTGTACAGCTCCAGAACTGGGCAGCGTTCAGAGTTGGCTATCGTACATGCGATTCGGCGATTAGGCGATCACTGAATGGGCGAAGCAAGCCTCTTCTTGTTGCTTACTCGCCTAATCGATACCTACATTTATCTTTTGAATCATCACCTAATCGCATATGCAATCGCCAACTCTGCACGTGGCCCCAGTGATGGGCCGTTTGTCCGATATTTTCACTGGGTCTTTGAGAATCTGAGATGGGAATTCTTATTGTCATTTTTTCATCAAGCTTGTTTTGACTAAAGGTTTTCAAAAAAGGTAGGGGCGGATTTGCATCCCGTGCGTGCACGTACTCATTTTTTATCCATGGATCATGTCGCCGAGGTATTACAATTCCTGAGACTGGAGGATGGGGGATTAAGCACTCAACGATGATCGGTGTCTCTTTCAAATGCGCCACGCATGCTGCTTCCACTCATAATCGTGGGAGCATTTTCGAATGCAATTTCTCCTATGCAGTGACTTGAGGTAGTCAGCCGATTTCATGCCAGTTTACACTTTCGCAAAAAATTCTAACTTTTTGCGGTGGTTTATATTGCTTCATTCACTGGACGACGCACGATCCACGACCGTGCACGTGGTAAGCACTGCTACTTGCCACTGCACCATTTCCACCCTGTTTTCTGGCAATCACCTAAAAGAACTGTGCTCACCTTATGGTGCGATTGAGATTGAAGCCACGAGTCAGGCTTAGTGGACCAAACCAACCCCTTTAGTCGTCTCTGTGCATGGCTACCCCACAGAGACGTTGCCATGCTCAGAATCCCGAACGGCGCCGTAATGAGGCTCCAGGGCATGTATTTAGCACTCCCGCCGCCTATCCGCGCTCCGACCGCCCACCTCCGGAAGTGGTGCGTGGGTGGCATAACGTGTGAAATCAGCTGGGTTGAGTGCCGTATCAACCGATAGAACGGCATCGTTTGAGCGTGCCTCTCTTCCAAGCCAGCTTCCTTCACTGCTAGAGGGGTAGGGTATTCCGTTTACGGCCTTGTCGACGGTTTCTTTTCATTTTTCGCCTACTGCCATTCCACTACGCATCTCTACACTCAGTTTCAGGCGCCATAATGCCCAATCACGAGCCTGACTTGTCGCTTTAAGTAGTCCTGTAGCACCCTAGCCGGTAACGAGTGGTTTGGGTATACCATCACAGGCAGATATCCTCGGAAACTTGAAGGGCCCGGCAAGACGGCTTATTCTTCTCAGAAGTTCGTGTACTTGACATACTACTTATTGAGACCACATACTCACCAAAGGTGAATGCAGGTGATCTCCATAAGTGCGCCATCAGCCTTAAACAGCAACTGTGAAGCTGAAATGTTCTCAAAGAAGAATGTGATTGCGCCCTTTTCTGAGACCAGCGTAACACCCTTTGATGGAGCTCACGGTAATAAAGACTAAAATTTTCAGGTGATGATGTTCAAAACGGTGGGAGCAGACGCGTTGGGTATGTCAACATGTCACGAGGTGACAGTGGCGAAGCAGTGTGGCATTAAGGTTCTCGGCTTCTCCCTAATCACAAATATGTGAGTTCCTAGCACATTCTAAGTGTCTCTCCCTCTTGATCACCACCGTTACAGCGCTAACACCGACGTCGACAATGCCGTACTTGTATCCCATGCAGAGGTGCTGCAAACGGCTAAGGAAGCTGGTGATCGAGCCTCGAAGTTCGTTAAGGAGATCATCAAGCATTTCCCTACGGAGCCTTCTTCCTAGAGCATCAATGCAGCATTATGAAATACTAAATTCAGCTCTAGCGATTACAATTTTCATCCTTCAATTCTGTTTTCGACATGGTAATTTTTAGTGTACATAATAATCTTAGTGCTGGTCGACGTGGGAGAGAAGTGCGTTCATAGAGCTTGATTAGAGTAGAATACAATGCTAGAAGCATTTAGCGCGGAACTTCCCCACGTCCCACGTCGTCCATACAGTGATTATAATATACCACCGATGTCTATATCACGTTGTGCCTTGGATAAATGTGAATCAGACGTATGTACATTTATATGTTCGACAATCAAATATATTACTATCAGTCGAATGAAGTCGAATGAAACATCAACTAAAGGCGGGTTACACGATGGAAAAGAAGCTATGGAAATAAGGGTAGAGGTGGACAGTGAAGCAGAAATGACGAAGAAACTATGTGGAACGGCACGGAACCCCATTAATAGGACCCATTCCTTGCCTATTACCTTCCGAGTGAGGAGACAAGTACCGGCGAAATCTCTGTGTGCTCTTCAGCGCTAATGCTATCTCGCCGCGTATAGACCTGCGGCGAATGATAAGACAGTCAGTGGGCGTTCCGGGCCAACTGCGCAAAAGGAAAGGCCATGCTGGATCGCCAGGGCGTTTACATCGACGCAAACCGCGTGTGGGTCCATACCTAGGAGGTCCGCCGTGTGGCCAGTAAGTAAGTTTTCCCCTTCTTAAAGGAAGCATTCACGCTCGCTGCCACGTTGAAATTGCTACCCACGCGTTATCAGTCAACAAGGTGTGAGATAGACAAATTCGGACGAGCGTAACTCCCTGGAAGATACGATACCATAAGATAAGGAGATACGGCTGTTAGGAATAAGGTGCACTCCAGAATGAAAATCTAATAACGTATCATATCTTCCCGACGCCATTGCTACCCTTTCCACATCGATGAGTCTTGGTTTTTGTCTACCGGGAGTGGATTTCGGCGGCTTATCACTCCGTTGATCCCTATCCACTCCAGTACACTGCATTTCGTATCGTCTCTATGAGAATTATCGTGGAAACTCCCTTTAACCTTCGTTCTTACTGTGAAACCTTCTTGTAATGTGTTTGTGTCGGCGGCTGTTTTTATGAGACTGGTTATAACATCGGTCACCTGAATTGTTATGTTTATGAGGTTCAGCATTACTCTGAACCCTCTTCTGAGCTCTTTCTACATTACTACCCATAAGGATCTTCCACGCGCCAATTTGTATGAGACCAAAATTTGTAGCGCAATCAGCGGTGCGTCGGTCTTTCCCCGTACTAATCAGGACAAGATGGGACGAAGTAGCCGTATGGAATGAGACATACATCATGGTGTGGTTTCGGACGCTAATCTCGACTCTGTTTTCTAAATCTGCTGAACGATTCTCTGAGCTGAGATACGAAGCAATAGCAGCTGGTAGCAATATCTGAGTAGAGTAGAGTGGGTTGCTAGTTAGTGTCGGTGTTCTAATTATTATAGCGGCGGAATTGTAAGATGGACGTCACAGGGTCGGATCTCATAGGCTCGCTAAAAAACACGAGCAAAAGCAACACGGATCGCGGAACACCTGAGAAAAAAGTAGAATCTAATGGACTGAAATTATTGATTGAAAGGTGTCAATTGTGCGCCAGCGCGCGTATTGACGCTCTTCGCATTGTCGGCACCGTCGGCGTCGTTTGAATCCGATCCAGCTATCAAATGATAGTAAGCCAAACGAACCTTGCATCCTTGAAAATGATTGGCTAGCTACATTTGAATGGAATTGCCTAAAAGTCTTCAATAGATCTGAACATCGGCCGATC
>KZ345525.1:57826-86276 GCA_002352805.1 Teladorsagia circumcincta
TCAATTAAAAGATTTGGAAAGAAGATAAATTGATCATCAGAAAGCGCAATCCTTCCGCTTTCCATAACTATTTCTACTTTTTTGAGCGCCCAAGAGATTGGAGAGATATTGCCTTTTGAGTGGCAAAAACTCGCATGAAAATGTCACCGTCCTCGACGCTGACTCGACGAAATTTGAGAAACCTTATCTCCTTGCAGGCTTCCAGAGCAGTTTTTATACTGTTCGGCAGTAGCGGGCCTAGCTCTATCTAACCCAACCGAGTGCTATTCAAAAGGTTCGGAAATTGGGGGATGGAACCTTTTTGTAGAGGGTGTACTTTCCGGTGGTTTTGAGAGGGGCATCAGCAAATCTGACCCAGAGACAAACCATGCAGCAGCTGTCGCGGAATCGGCCGTTGGTCGACACAGGCTGTTGTGATGCTCCTCTATAAACTTCTCAAACATTCGCGTTGGCATGGACAACTCTTTGTGAGATTGTACAAACTCTCTACGGTCGGGAATCAAACCCGGGTCTCTCGTGTGAGAGACGCGGGTACTCACCACTACACTACTGCTACTCTCGTTCAAGGAAGGGAATCAAAATAGGAGGGGTCATGTCAAGACCTCGATTTTAGGCGGGGGTCGTACTTCTAGTACCACGTCCTCGACACGATTCTCACCTTGCGTGAAGGATTAGGATGGGCGCACCAGATATGATGCCGTTATGTTTATCGTGGAGTGCAACCCATTCCAAGCAAGCGTATCTTCTTGTCTTCTCGTACCGTATCTTTCATGGGGTCACACTAGCTAAACATTATCCATCTCAGATATCGTTTGATAACGCGAAGGTAGCAAATCTACGTAGAAGCCGCTGATCGCTAGCGTGATCGCTTTCTTTGGAAAATCATTATAAATATTTAGAAACATGGCTCTTAGCCCGTATAGGCCCGTGACCCCCAAATTCAACGAATACCTCAGAAAGCGCATTAATATGTCCTGTATTGTATGTGACACACGTCCAAGAGAATACACACACAGCAACACCACAGTCGACGCTTTCTCCCGTAGGGTAAGACCACTTAAGCTTTCAGGTGGCCTTACAACATTCGAATGTCATCGGCAGTTACCTCGTTTAGTGACAAGAGTTTAGAACTACCAAAAGTCAAAATAAAGTAGAAGGACCACTTGCATGAATAGCCATTTTTTGCTTCAGCCGCACATGTTATTTATTGCTTTGAATTGTGATATTGTGGTGTGAAAACTTAGAGCCAAGGTGAAGACTTGCATTTATTCGTCGGCTGCGTCGTGGCTTCGCTGAGGAGCGCGTTGCCTTTGCTTGACGCAAGAACGCGGACGTTGAGTCTCTCAACTCATTTCGTCGAGTGCGCCCCAAATGCTCGATTACACTGGCGTTCGTACTTAACAGTGGAGTTCTCATCAAATGAGAAGGCAATGCAGTTTACTGCCCCACTGCTTCACGCATTTGGAACGTCTGAAGCTAAGCCCTAGAGGGATAGGCTTAAGAGTGGGAATTTTTTTATTTTCTCCGGAGTTCTCGCTCTCCCCTGGCTTAGTAGTCCAAAAGTCCTCATTCAGCTCGCTACAGCTTCTTCTTGGCATGAAGTCAAACTCGTACCGCACACAAGAAAATCGAATAGCTGATGTAGGAATGAAGCTGCTGATAGCTCGTGACTCCATAAGACTCCTTCTGCCAAAATGGCAGTCTGTGCATCGCAGTGCACCTCCTTATTGGATGAGGCCTGATAGTGGTGCTTTGCAAGCCATTTCAGGCCATCGAAAAGTTCACTTTCCTTTTTTCGTTCCGTTTTGCATTTTCTTCTTCGACTCCATATACTTCACTAGAAAACTACACTGGCGTAGTTGATTCTTCTTAATGTTTGTTTGCCGAATTTTTGGTTTATTTGCCGCTTACTTGAACACGGCTTTAACGGTAAAGGAGTCAGTCGTGCCTCTTTTCTCGTTGATAATCATCTACAGTGATTGGTGCGCACTAAAATCAAAACGCAGTGAGCAACGTTTCACGTCAAGCAATGACAATGCGCTTTCCAGCGGAGCTGCAGTGCAGCCGTCAAACTACGCAAATGTTGATATTGACGTTCAAGTACTTGTTGTTGTACTTTTTTGTGATATTTTGTTACGCTCGGAGTGACAGCACTGCCTATCAGTTACTTATGCCATTTATGAATTATAAGATATGTGACTTGGCCGAAATTCTCATGATTCGACACAATAGCCGTCGATCACAGCGTTTCTCAAAACCAAGAAGAGCTCCATCTTTCTTTGGTTATCGTGGAAATTTAATTCCCCGCCCATCCTAGGGAGTTGTAGTCGATTTCAAATAAAATCTGTTGAAACAGCAATACTTTGGCACTTTGGAACAAGACATGAGTCCCAAGTCTTTCTATCAGGCTTGGTCATTCTGACCCAGAGATTCGACATCTTGTCAAAAAAATTGATCAAGTGTGCGCTGGCAAACTTGTTCTCTCAGAGTCGGAATTTCTACACTCTCAAGACCATTTCCGCTACAAAGTGCCGCCTTGGTAAGCAACACTCAAGTGGAGTGTTACAAGAGTTGTTTAGCGGAAAAGACAAACGTCTTCACTCTAATCCCGCAATTCTTTGTTCATTCATTTTTTTGTGATAAGCTCTTTGGTGGCCGTGCAACCACAACTATAACCAGTAATCGTGAAAACTATTTCTTGCCGAGTGAGCGCAAGTTTGTTTGCGAAACCTACACAATTGTGTTAGGTAGATTCAGCCCCTGAAGGTGTCGTGGAATATTCACGTGTGCACACAAATTTCGGTTGGCCATCGTTCAAAGGGGAAATTCGAGCAAAAAACAAAATGATATGACCTCGTGGTAGTAGCATCTATACGAATAGATGTCCTCTCTCAAATGAATGCCGTAAGACCACTGGATTCAAAGCAGCCGAGTGGGGTGAAAGTAGATCCGTACGACATACATATTGCAACAACCAATATCATGCTTGATCAAATGAACGAATGGGTTCTTTTTAGAATGGTTTGATATGAAACTGTTCAAAATATTTTATGCGACAACGTTTTTGGCTTTAAGCCCTTCTTCAGTCTACAAGTCTATAACATATCACAATTAGATCGTGAATGGACAGACGTGCCAGATGCAACAACACATTCAAAAACGAAGCCAGGAATGTCGCGAAAAGCTGAAAGGCTGGTGAGATGGTCGTGACCGAAGGCATGTGAGAGGGACACACCTGTCTAACTGCTCACTTGCTCAGGAATGGGATTACTAAGTGAGAAAAGCAAGGGTGGTAGTGGTGGTATTGGATACCTTGCCTTTCGCGTCTGTCACCTAGCCTTCATTCTTTCATCTCACTATGTACCAGCAGCTCCGTGGCTCTCCACAGCTCTTGCTTGTTGTTAATTTGTGGATTGCTCCTTCGTATTTCCAATGCATCTTTAATCTTCCTTTCTACCTGGCCACCAACGTTTCTATGGATTACACGAACCTGGATTTTAGGTGGGCGCTCGCGTGCTCCAAAAAGATATTATCCGGATGACTGCTGGAATTTTGGAGAGCCTTTAGATGTTTGTCAAGCTTTTCGAAGAGAGGGTGCCCAGTTTCTCCAACATAAACCTCCAAAGACGACGAGCCTTGAACTTCGTAGACGGTATTTTTCGAAAGCGAATTCTCCATTCATTCTGGCAACGTGAACAATTTGAGCGGCAACGTTGTCCTTCCAATCGAGATTATGTGAGCAGGCGGCGTAACGAGCGGGAGCGTGCCTGGGATAGGCAAGGTATCCTTTACCACCATCACCACCCTTGCGTTTCTCATCTAGTAGTCCCATTTCTGAGCAAGTGAGGAGCAAGAGAATTGAGCCCTTCTCACGTGCCTTCGGTGACGGCCACCTCACCAGCTGTTCGGCTTTTAGCGACATTTCTGGACCATCCCCCTTCCTATTCCCACTCCCAACAAGTGGTCACTCATTACAAACTCGTTTTTCAGTGTGTGTTCCATCTAGCACGACTGTTCATCTCGATGTAACTGTACTTAAGGTCTCGACACTTGCGAAGCTTGAAGCCTTGATGTCACAAGTTTCTGTTCAATGGGATTACGATGCAAACTCGTCTTTCATCTGGTACCCACCGTTGACTCCAATCGGTTCCCCCCCCCCAATGAAATTAAAGTGTGAACGAAAGTGGTGGCATGGTAACACCTATCTGTGTAATAGGCATGATCATCGCGTCCGCCTTTCTCCGACTAGAGTCGTGTCATATCATAATATCATATCCGAGAAGAGCTTATGAACTGCAAGTTTTGCAAAGAAGAGAATAACATCCCAATTTCAGTTGTCGGTACTGTGCCAAAATTGGGAACTTTGAAGTCATTCGAGCATATCATGCTCCAGCTCTGCCTTCATGTCGCGGGCGAAAGCAGCACGGACATCACAAGGAATGTAACAATTTTTCATTTCACTAAATGTTTCCGTGCTCATGCCCCGGAGGGCTGGTGTTTAAAACTAACTAGCCGCAGTGTTATAAACACGATTTCCACCTCTATCACATGTAGACTGTAGCTGAGTAGTGGTGAAGGAAAAAGCATTTTCGAAAAGCAATCTCTTAGTGACAAATGACGTGGAGCATTCTCTCAGAATGTGAGTCAATCGAATTATCACGCTAATCGAGATGGCGGCCTTTTTCAGGTTTTCAAACACGCCTGATGAGGGCCTCGATCAAGCTGGATGTAGCTAGATCTCTGAAAAATCAGGAATGCTAGGAGCTACTAACGGGCAGTGCACATTCTGAAGAAGCCACTTGGTGTGAGTCGCAGTGATAAGATTGTTGAGTGATGGGAAAATTTAGGAAATTTCCCAAGAATTTTGCTCAATCCGGATTTCTAACAATCGGATGTGGAAGCTATCAATATGGGTGAGCTCTGTAAGGTCTTCACATTGTCCCCATGTACAATAGAATCTACAACACCGACCTAATTTTCATTATCTACATGGATGGGTGAATGACCTTTCCTTGTGAATTTCACGATGTCTCCGGACAACATATGCTAATTCTTTTGATGACTGTTTCTGATTTTGGAAACTTCCTTTTGGAGTGGGTTTGCGTCAGGACAGTACAAAATAAATGAAACACCCTGCATGTTCTTCATGTCATACTATTTCGAGTAGAAAACAACTTACGCATCGCTTAAATGCAATGTATTCCATGCCACCGTCGTCAACGTCCAAATCACCCATTTGTTTTGAAAGAGCCAGCCAAAGAAGAAATACAAGCCGAGCCCAATAGTAAACAAGACGCCTTGAAGGACAGTCTGAACACAAGCTGATAGAAGGATTCAACGAGGTATGTGGGGGGGGGGTGTTCAAGTGAGCAATGCGGAGCGGCTGCTTCGGCTACGTATGCCGCGCAGCGTAGGAGCGTGCAAGTAAACTACTTTCTAACGCTAAAACTTCTCTCCTTATTTCATCAAAACATTTATCGAGAAGTTCCTTAAGTTCAACTTTTCGTATGATTACATTACTAGATTCAGATTCTCTAAAGAGGGAACACTGAAAACCGTTTCGACGGAACCATCAGCCAGTTTTGGGCTCTACGATGATGGGAAACTGCCTTCAATTATTGTAAGGCCTTAGAACAATTTCACGCTAGAGATTCAGGCTCTGATTAGGAATGTGCGCCATGCATGTCACTCCATGGTGCGAGTTTGTGCTCTTGAAGCCATGCTGAAGTTGCTTTACCGACATCAACAAGAACTGCCAATGTTGCTGTTTAGTTTTGAAAACTTTGCTACCAGGGGTTCACTCGTATACATTACTAAGAAAAACCGGGTTGCTCCGCATCCGCGCACAGAATATTTTAGGTTGTCCAGAAAGTGATGCAAGTTTTTGACCTCCGTCATCAAATCAGTATGTCTCAGCTCGAACTCAACATTTTTAGCCGGTCGAGAAAGTATTGTTCTTCAACGGGAAGCACACTGAACTAATACGCAATTTTCAAATATAAAGTGGGTGAAAACGCGGAAAAACTTTGGCAGCCTGTCCCACTTCGCCGCGGTTTCTTCAAGCGAGAGATTACGATGAAGTGTTTGTGCAGCGTGGAAGTACAAGCACCAGTGGAAGCAGTAGTCGAGAGCCTGAGGAATTGATATGTAGCGTTGTTGTGGCCAGAGGTGCGCCTGCTGAAGCATACTTTGCTTGTCATTCCTTCCTGAGCTCGGACACGGCCTGGGCTCCACCCACAGCAGCAGCGTCTTCGATTATCATTTTGATGAAGTATTCGCTTCGACTGCGTATCCTGTAATTTTCGAATGGAACGCGTTACCAATCAAAGCATAGTCTTTGCTGATATGATGGCGGCTGTCGGTCTACCATGCGCGAAAGAACTCTTATTCGGTTGCCTCGTTATCATTGGGCAAAGAATGGGGTCCCATTTTGCGCGTTCTCGACGGATTTCTTTCTTTTTCTTTTCGCTACTGGGGCATTATTTGGCATTCCCACTTCCACCAAGAACCCAGTCCAATCTTATTGTAATCCCTCGCTCTAATCAGTTTCTACCCAAGAAG
Organism: Teladorsagia circumcincta; assembly: GCA_002352805.1. Lineage (NCBI taxonomy): Eukaryota > Metazoa > Nematoda > Chromadorea > Rhabditida > Trichostrongylidae > Teladorsagia > Teladorsagia circumcincta. The sequence continues at coordinate 64,388 of KZ345525.1, forward strand.
CTGTCGAGATTACTGAAAAAAGTGGAAGTTGGTAAGGGTGAGGTCCCTTGTGGAGCAAAGCTGGATAGGTCAATTCGTCCATCCCTTGCAAGTTTGTTTGTGTGACATGTGGCTGGGCGTCAACGTGGAGAACAATCCTTCTCTTCTCCTCGGAAAGTTATGATGGGTCACTACTGCGGATGATCATGAAACCGCTGACGTGGTTCTCACTTTGAAGATTTTCTGCTTTGAAAAAGTTTCGGATGTTCATCTTGGCCTAGATGTTGAGGAAATTGCTTAGGTCCGATTCTAGCTACCCAGTTTCAGTCGTGGATGGCAAAATGTTCCGAAATGCCGACACTTTTGTCAGGCAAATGAATTGCGACGAGATCTCGGCAAGGCGACTTTGCTGCTGCTCAGTCAACTCATGCGGTGCCCACTTGCCCAACGTTCTTACCTCCCCAATACCTTCAGAAACTCTGAAATTTGTGGTATGTATACTGATAGCTGATAGTTTATGCTGATAGTCGTCGTGCATCTGTTTAAAAAATCTCTTCTACGGGTTGCCAGAAGGTTGCCGTCAACAGGACAATGACACCTCTAACCTATCTCACTTTGAATCGCGAAATCAGTAAATTTAGAACTTTTGAGCTAAAGGTGCAGAGTAAATTTGTCGGCCCATCCTCAGTCCCCACACAACAACACTATTACGAGTTGTCTGCAAAGCACTTTTTTCTCATTTCAACTCGTAGAAATGAACTCGGTCGAACTACTGCATCGAAGTGTTCAATTCAGATCTTAGAAAAAAAGTAGAGACCCAAGCTATTTCGAAGTTCAACAGCAGCTAAAGAAAAAGAATAAAACATTTTTTTCGGAATGTCCTGTAAAGCATGACTCATCGTACCCCATTACTTTCTGGACAACCATACATGCACTACAGACCGCCCCTAATATTTCTTCGATCGCTGGCTTGCGATAAAGCGTTGAGCCGCATGTCGCCGCTTCCCTGTGACTTCTTCAGAGATGGTTCAAATAAGTTCTCGAACTTCTCCAGATATTTACTCTCATTGGAGAAATCTATATTTGGCACTCTGCCTGCCAGTGTACAGTCACAGTGCGTATCGACAGTGCGTACTCTCGAATCGATTCCCAGGGATCGCATAAAGGCTTTCTGCTACTATTACTATCAAGCACTTTGCGGGTGGTAACCTGCAATGACATATGATAGCACCTGATGAGCATGCCCTGTAATTCATAGTGTTCACTCACCTAATGAGAATCATGTTCTGTCTTCCAAACGTTTACTATGAATTGGGGTAGCTTTACCCATCAACCACTTCGATCGCTGTCTTTGAAGAAAAATCCCATTTCCGTCCTTCGCGCGCGTAAGTCCCTGTGGTGTACTGCAAAGTCCCTCCTACTTATGATCAAAAACCGAGGCAGGCTGCTTAGCAGTGAGATTTTACACGAAGGCTGCTTTCGTTTTTAAATTTTGCACATAAGTCTATGAGAGCACCCCGGACAAGAGAAGTTTAAACGTCAGTCTCCTTCTGTCTTCTAGTTTGTTTGTAACTGATAGTGCTTACTGTAAGCATATTATTTTTCGGTCAATATGCATAATTCAAGCTTTCCATCGAGGAATACGTTTGTGTCAACTTTCTACGGAAGCAGCAGGATTTTTTAGACAGCCTCACATATCCTTCTGACTAGAAAGGTCACACCCAGACATCGATTTCCACTTCAGCCACGGTAATAAGTCAGACCCAGCGTAAGCTTTCGCTTTCTTCGTCAACGAACCATCTGGAGAACTGGCAACTCAACTCCAGTCATTGTGCGAGAGCCCGTGATTAAGGCCCCACGTCTGGGTGAGCACTAAATGATAGATTGCCTCAAATTATAATAGCTCAGAGGAACATGAGAACGGATTGGGAGTCAGCAGATATTTCTGCAGAATAGGGAGGCACTTCCATTACGACGGCTAGCTTTGTTGAGTTTGGTTCATCTATTTCGATGATAATGACTTTGCTTGAAGGCAAAGTTCGCGCTCAGACGCTCCACCGAGGTATTTCCCATGCCAGGAGGTCGTATGTGGATAGTTGCACACATTGCAGCAACCTCCCACCTTAGGATCCGTCGCTCAGCATTAGACGCCTTCGGTTTCAATCCAAGGCCGCCCGGTCAATCCAGCACCGCCCGCCTTCGGAAGTGGTGCTTGGCTGGCATAACGTGTGGAATCAGCTGGGTTGAGTGCCGTATCAACTGATAGTACGGCTGGCATGTTGGGAAACTCGTTTGGACGTGCCTTTCTTCCAACCCAGCTTCCTTCACTGCTAGTGGGGAAGGGGATTGTTACGGCCTTGTCTACGGTTTCTTTTCAATTTTTCTTCATGATCGCTCCCTTTCACATCCATAATTTCACTCTCAAGCGCCGTAACACCCCAAACTCAACCGCGACTTTTGCCTTTAAAGCAACAGTCTCAGCAGGGTCAAAAAAATTCCATGCTACGGGGTGGAAATGATGCGCTAGCTCTAACCAAGATCATGGGAAGTGTCACTAAGCGAAAACTCACTTTAGGCCACAATGAAGTCAGGAAGACGCCGTTCAGGGGGTTCGCAAATTTTTAGGGAGCGCCCATTTGTCCATCATTGCTGTGTCTTTTTCATTGGTTCTACTTGCTTACTTCAATTGATTGTTGTATTTATATTTTTATATGATGTATGTCTCTAATCGTGTTGGGGCAAATACGGTTGAAACCCGGCGAAGCAAGTAGTTCTGACAACTCTTCCATCAGGTCAAACCTGTTGGCTTCGCCGGCGGATTTCTTTATTATTTCCTTAATTACCAGTCAACTTTTTACCTACAACTTCGTTGCCGACCGTTTACGCCTCGAATTCGTTCTGAGACTGTTGCTTTAAAACGTAGCGGATGGATATCAGAGCTGATGGACGTATCTCAGAAATGATTTACAGGCCTTCTACCGTGCTAACATCGGTGGCGCATCCCACTATCACATTTGTTCAGATGGTTCGGCTGCATTGTGCAGCACTACTGTACTCTCTCGGCTGCATTGAGTAAACCAGACTCTAGCGTCTTTAAAGTTGCTCTTGCTGATCATTTGTTCTCGTTCCCAAGAAAAAACCGCTGCCTGAATTCGATTTTCATTCACGACAATGCCGCTTTCCACTGCAGACTCTCCGCTAAACCGTAGCTTAGAGTCTAATCAGCTAATTTGTGACCTGGATGCATGCAGTCTCAGTAGTCGATCTAAATTTTACGAGAAACACCTGAGGAACTGTTGTGAGGCAGGTTGTGAGGCAGGTTTGCACTGATGGTAAGAAATAAAATGTTGTTAAAAACTTCAGGTTGCTATCGTGACGCCATGGTTCATATGGAAGCTGCTCATATGCGAAAAGCTCAAACGTCGGAATCTATGAAAATGTGAATGGAAAAACTGATGAGCAGTCTTCATAAAAATGTTCCTATATGGTAGCTTTGCTTTCTCAAATGAACATGACCATGGTTCCAGAGCATGCTGAATTCAACCTGAACTGCAAAGCATAAAAAGCTGTTTTCAGGGTGTTGTATATTCTCAGTAGCCAGATGAATAGAGCAAACAACTCACCTGCTTCAGAAGAGTTTTGTCCAAGTTTCTTTTGGTTTTGTCCACGTTTCTTTTGGCCACTTGGTTTTTAAATTTGGACATCTGAAAAGAGGTCTGAATTAACGTCGTGACGATATCTTCAAACTGCTTCGATTGCTGCTGAAGCTCCTAAACTTGCAAGCTCCCAAGTGGAAATGCAGTGTTGTGCCTGTAGCCACTACGCTTTCTCCACCTCTCAAGTGGAGGGGCGAAGGGACTCAGATAGAGTAGTGGTGGAAAGTTGAACGGCCTGCTATGATCAATTTCTTCGAAACACCAGCATGAAATTACATCGGGCGCTGATTACAAGAGCGCGCTTGCGTTCCCCCATGTTCTTCTTGGCTAGCCTTTCTCTTTACCGTAATCTACCATTTAATGGGAGGGTCATTCGATCAGGATGGAGTGGCAAGCGCTAATTCCGCTCATGAGATGAGAGCGTAGTATGATTTTCAAATTCTTAGCACTTTTTCATCCTCCATCGCACCTTCTTTTGCGATAAGTCGTAAAAAAAAGCAATTGCGTTGCGTGCTTTCAACATCTTTTTTTCAAGTCCGGTCAATGTTGAATGCAATGCACCAGTGCGCCTCTTTTCAACTTTTGGCTTACAGACAAGGCCTCGAGCAATCCTTTCTCAAAAATCAAATCTTGTTCATGAAGCGACAGTTGTGCTCTGAGCAAACCCCAGAAATGTTGGAACGCATATGAAGCGCTCTTGAAATGGAGATGGAGAAGCACCGAGGAGGAAGAAAAGACATTCCGCCCATGTCGCACTCCGGCGATCTCTGACGGCAGTCTCACAGCAGATTGTTCCTCAGCTGTTCCTGTGTAAGTAGACGGAAGCCCCCCTTCACTGCCCTCGCTGTCCCTAGAGTATGATGTCGTCTACCATCGCCGTCGAGCTTAAGGAGACCAATTGCACCATTGAATACATTCACTGTGTGACTATGGAAACCCTTCCCAACCATCTTTTCAGAAAGTCGTAATGGTACATGATCCGTCAAGAATCCCGGTGAGCTCGGCCCATACATAAGTTTCCGTGGCGAATTTTTTGATGCCGTCCATGCAGAAGGTCACTAAGAGATTTCTTAAATGAAGTGGAATGTGCTCTTTGATTTCAAGTTGGAAGCATTCGGTTTTAATTCAGTGACTGTAATTGTGTGAATAGAACTGAGAAAATGTGAATTCAACATGTCCTTCATTGCCCCTCCCCCGGCACATTCGACAGGTGCGTTATCACAGAAAAAGAAATGTAACGAATGAATAATTAAGAATTTTTTAATGAGTATCTTCAAAACTATTTGCTCACCTTTGATGTCGAAAGTTTGTATTTGATTATTGTTATAGTGTCAATGATAGCAATGAGAAAAACAACAATCATATCTTGAGTGAAGTCCACATACCACAATTGTCCACAAATCTAAAACGACAGAAGTAGATAGTCTTCAAAGGAGCTGGTGTCAAGAGGCAAAGGCAGTAAAATGATTGAATTCAATAAGATGAGGTCGACTTCTTCATAAAAAGGTGATGCCTTCAGTTGCCACTCCATTTTCTCAAAATGCACCGTGCGTTCCCTTTTATTCCATACATTTTTTCAGAATCCTACTAGGCCGGTACATGTATAGCTTTTATGAAAAGCTGCAAAAATTTCTAGGAAATTTTCGGAGGCTCAAAACATGGTTCGCGCCCTAGCCTCCACTTTGACCAATTTGAAAAGCATTCCAGCTCACTGGCTGGCTTTCACGGCTAAGACTTCTACTTTTCTGGAAGCTATTTTAGCCTCATTATATACCCTTGTGAACCTATGCACCATATCCGTTGGTAGCTAGATGCCTCCTCACACGAAAGAATGAAAAGAATGAGGAAATTGCGTCTATTTTGCTACAAATTCCCACCGCACAGGTCTCATGAATGTTGTCGGTGGAGCTCCACAAATTCGGAAGATTGAATTCACTTCCTTCCTACAACGTGCGTCCTATGCAATTCTTGGCCGGCCACCTACATATAACTCCGGTCAGGGGTCTGATTATGTTCACAAAGAGTGATTTTCAAATACTGGCATCTTCGCTAAAACTGAATTTTCGTGCGTGGTACTGTACACCCTACAAACTGCGTTTGATTATAACACATTTAGCAGTGAGACATAACGCTTCCGTGAACACCGTCGCTTACGAAAAGTCGTTTTTGAAGAAACATTCAAAATTCGAACACTACCTCATTGGAGCTGAAGATGTATGTATAAATGGGATCCGAGTACGAAAACGAGCAGATTCCTAAAATTACGTAATTTCATAGCTGCGCTTTTTGTGATTTCGCGACAGCCCCGATGCTCTGAGCGACGCAAGTAGTAAGAATTGTGCATTTGAGGGAAGGGCCTCCAAAGGTTTGGTTGGTGTTTAGGATGTGATCCGTGATTTCACCGTAAGCTGTGCAAGCGTTAATTGTGGCCGTACAACAGTGATTCCGTTCTTTCCTACTATTAGGTTGTCCCATAACAGTGACTCACTTCACGTTTATCGCTATAAAAATTCCAAGAAAAATGTTAAAGCTGCCTAATGTTGTTAAGGTAAGTTAAAATGTCAAAATATGTTTTGCGAACCAGCACCCATAACATCCTTCGTGAGCAATTAGACAGCCAATTCACGCTGTCTTTCGTTACTAGTGTTTCAATTTTTCTAAAACCTACTTTCTACTTTCCTCCTTGATTACGTCCGACCGGATTCTTTCAACGCTAAAAACATCGAGAATCAATCAGAAGATAAACGAGGGCACCCTCCTTCAATCAACGACGCACCTGTGGTTCACTCTATTGGGTTAATCTTTCCATATGAAGAAAGTGTAAACACTAGCCACCCGTGAGTAGCAATTTCACTGCTCTATCCGATGCCATTCAGAGTGGATTCGGACAGGTCAGCCGTTATTTGCCACAGCTCTTCTAAGCCGACATGTTGACGAAACTGAGACATTTCCATAGACTCGCGAAAAAATGGGGATTGTGGAGTTTGTATCGCATGATCAGAGCTCGGATCAGCTGAAAACACGGACCAAGACCCTAGCTCGAGGGGAGTTTCCACACTAAGTAGGAAACTCTTAGATCAGCATTCCTTTCAGCTCCGCTCTTTAGCCCTGTCCTCGTGCCAACGAAAGGCAACCTAGACTGTGCTCTGTCGCTCTTCCGCAGTAAGAAATTTTCACGCTAAATGATCTGACCTCGAAGCCGGCTTCCGATCTTTCTTCGATGAAAAGCTCATGGAATGTGAGAGAAAAGACAGGGTTTCATAAGTGTAGAGGCGCAAAACTGTCATAATCGAACTTAATAGAAGTTCATATTGAAAATGTGTACTGTCGTCAAGTCAGCATGCTGCAAACCTTTGCCCACCAGCCTGATAAACTGGAGATAAACTGAATGTTTTCCAACAGTTGCTTGCTATCGCGGCTGTATCGAAAGCATAGACGCACCATATTCTTTATTCTTTAATTCGAAAGTCAGTCAGCGAATGCAATTCAAAAGGTGAGAAAAAAATTGGCAACTTCAACTGACATAATAATAACATAGAAGGACAAGAAACACAAACAACTAAACAAGAAACTTTCACCTAGCGCATCCTATGGAACAGACTCATGCCTCTCAGCCACCCCACCGCAAAAGAATGAAATTAACCGAAGAGTAGCAAGGGGAGAGCTGCAACAAGAGCTATACTGAAAACAGAAACCTCACAAAGAATGTCGCCAAACACAGTATCAACTGGTGCATCAAATAGTGAAATCCACCAACTTTCTTTTTATTTTGAGTGAAGCAGCTTTGGATTCACGCCGTACACTCCGCTCTGAGAACCTATAACAGTTGTGTCCTCCTTCCGAGGACGTGCAAATGTCACACGGTCACTCCACCCTCCTAGCTTATTGAGTGGTTTGGCCAGCCGTAGGGGCTGTAAGGCCGGATTGGACTGCTTGCCTCGATTTCCGTTATCACGGTCATCGATGTTCAAGCTGTTTACTGGCTCCCGTCTACTAGACTATCGGTCTCGAGATCGATCAGGTGCAGTGGCAACATCGTCCAATGTGACACATCCTCAACTTTCAGACTTATCAAATCTCACAAAGAGATTTGGCTCCATTCCCCGAAAAGACCATGGCAGCGAAATACATAAATTGAGTAACAAATTTATGAAGCGTTCTGCGGCAAAGTTTCTTGTAGGAATGAGTTCTTATGGGGAGAATATGCTCGACATGATCGTATTTCTTTCTCGTGAATCAACACTATAGGAAGAATCTGAGCTACAAGTTCGGCGTACTCATGATTATGGATAGACTTTTTGACGTAATAGTGCACTCAATCAGAGATGGGGTCTCTTGTGTTCATAACTTCTGAACAAGCCGATGAAATCTATGCTAATCTGCGGTTCGAAAGCCCTTTATGAATAACAAGAACCAACTAGGTACTTGTTTGGAAGTAATCGTTAGCTTGCTTCCATGCAAATACAGCGCGTTTCAAAATTATGTGGACACCTCAATCCACGTTTGAAAGGTAACCAGAAGGCTTCGTGCTATGAAACCCTTGTCATTCGATTTCTTGTAGTCGATGAGCTGTTTATGTGAATTGAGCAGATAATATCGCTTTATTTTCGTATAAAAACATTGAGTCGAATTTTTTTTCAAAGTGAGATCAAGAAGCAGTGCGGCCTCCAGAATTCATAGTTAGCTCAAACATCGTGTTCGGCATAATCTAAACCGCATTTGCGATTGATGCTTTGTCGATGTCGGCCCAAATAGCCTTCACAGCCGCCTTTAGTTCATTCCCGCTTCTGCAGTGCCGGCTGTGAAGGTAAACTCGTTGAATAAGTTCCCTATAAGGTTCCAGCAAGGAGAACGCACGAGCCGATCATCGCTTCGGCACCAATTCATATGAGCCATTCCTTAATAGATTGCGAAGCGTTGACCGACGCGTTGTCCTGCCGCGAAAGGCAACCTTCGCCTCGCCCTTCTAAGTAAGGCAAGAGGTGATATTGAAGCATTTTTCTGCAATCCACACTGTTCATATGCAGTGACGTGAAGACCAGTTCCAACTTTACGTTACTCGCGAAATCAGACCATCAACGGGCCTCATCCGAGGTTCCTTCTCGAGAATCTGAGCGCTTTACCGCCAAGCCTCTCCAGAAATGACAAAATCCACCCGGTTCGTAAAGATCGAACCCTTCCCATGAACTAAGATTACTTGAAAAGAAAACGTGCATAAAAAGTTGTTTGTTCTAAATACAGAGAATTCTCGAAAAACAACATCAGTGTCCAATGGTGTCAAATTCTATGTTGCCATGTTTTTACAAGCAGACTCCAATCTTACCAGCTTGTAGTGAGCCTTGAAAAGAGCAGCTTTTCTCAGCGTCTATCAAATAGTGTATTTGATTGAGCGGATGAAGGGCTAGATTGCCGTTCTCAAGGAAAAAAATAAACCATCTGAGCTCGGGCTCGGGCAGACAATAAAGAATTCGACAGGATGCGGGCTACTATCTTGTTGTCCTGAGCAATTAAGGATCGTGGATGGTTCGGGAAGTGTGCTGAGCACAACTATCAGGGTTCCGGATAAATCTTCCAATGCATGATGGAGAACTACCAACTTGTCGTGCGATTTCTCGAATTGAACGTCCAGTAGCATGCACAGCCCTCGTCTGAGCTTGCTCGTTTTCAGGAAGAAGCCTGCCACGATTAGACATGGCGGCGAAGTGAAAACACCAAATTCGGACGGAAACCGGCGGCGAAATTTGATCTTCTTCAAGTGTCCACATTCTTTCAAAACGAACGAATACTAGGAGTTGATTCAGGAGAATTTTATAGCAGAAAGCCTCCTTTACGTCTCAAATGTGTAAGTTGGGTTGTCCACATATTTTCGAAACGCACCATATTACCGAGCATGAGTAGTGCGTCCATACTTTCGATAGATTCCAACTAACAACCAAGTGTTGAAATGATAACTTCTGTTCAATTTATGTGAAAGCCTATAGGCAAAGGTCTTTCGACATGCTGGTTCTGATGACAGTACCCATAAACGGTCCGGGACCCTAGAAATGTGACCCCTTCCTTGCCCGCTGATTTCCGCTTCGATGTGACTCTCATTATTGGTGCCCTACATAAGCCGACGATGTCTCTGCTGGCGAGTGGTTAGATAGTCCATGGGCGTTGCGGGCCGATTGCGCAAAAGAGGAAGCCATGCTAGATCGCCGGGGGCATATTCATTCACTCAATGGAGATTGAATGTTGGTCCGCACTCTTGAGGGGTCCCCTGTCTATCTCTCAAAGGCAGAATTTACGATGAAAAAGCAGCCTATTCCAAATTACGTTAGGGACCAGAAAGAAGGAAAAACCATAAGGAACGGCCTAGAACCCAATAAATGGGACCCTTTCCTTTCCAGTTGATCTTGGCATTGATGCCACTCCAATCGTTGCGCTCTCTTCAATATGACGCTCTCTCTGCTATCTAATCACTCGCGGCGTATAGATCTGCGGCGAATGACTAGATAGGCTGGATGGAGATCGCCGGACTCGCCAAGATTGAGCCATGCTAGTTCTCTGTAGTCAAATCTTCCGCTGCAGATAGCGTGTCTGTCCGCACCCTGAAGAGGTCCGCCGGTTTCCCTCTCCTCCCCCAAGACTATTTCTATTCTTCGACCTTCGTTCTTTCCGTGGAGTTCTCCTTCAAGCAATTTCTCTTCTTCCAGCTTTGTTCTTTTCATGGGATCTTGACTTCAAGTCTAAAACATCGCCTGCGGTGCGCAGATGGCACGACTCCAAACGAGGGTCAGTGGTCACTGTGTCGCATCGCAAAGTGTGCAAAACATTCAACAACGATGTTCAATCTTTGAGGCAGCTTCACTATGGTACCGGCCAGGGTCAACCTTCCGTTAGACAAAGTCCTACGAGGGGTAGATATGGGTAATGGGGTAGTACAAGAGTTCGATGGAGGACGAAATTCCCGTGCTTCTCTATCTATTAACAACCAACAAGTCCAAGGAATATTTTAGAGCAGGAGAGCCTATGGCAGAAGTATACATATTTAAAGGCAAAGGTCGAGATGGAACGACGGAACCAATAATTTTCATCATATCTATGAGCGGTTACGCCCCCACCGAGAAGTTTCTGTGCTCACAATCTCAAACGGCGCGATAGTGAAGCTCTGGAGGATGTAATTATTTCATTGTTCGCTATCGCCGCCTGGCTGGCGCTATTGCCGCCCACTTCCAAAGTGGTGAGTGGAATCAACCAGGCTGATTGACGTGTCAACCGATAGAACGAGTGGCATGTCCGGAAAATTCCTTTGTACGTGCCTCTCAACCATACCAGCCTCCCACTGCTAGTGGGAGCGGAGGTTTCGTTTTGGGCCTTGCCGACGGTTTCTTTTTTCTTTTTGTGTTTCCTTCACTGTTTCCATTTCGCATCTCTATACTCAGTTTCAGTTACCCTAATACCCCATATTGAGCCCGACCCTTGCATTCAACTGTTCACGTACAGGAATACTGCTCTGCAGGAATTCAATGTCTTCAGAATGGGCCTAAGTTGATGAAAGTACGACCACTTGAGTTGACTTCTGAGATCTTACAACAAGAGATTGGTAAGAAAGGATTTATCTGTTGGTAGATCTCTAAAAAGGGTTCAGTATATACTAACAGGCGCGAAGCTTGCAGCTTGTAAGTAATCATTATTTCCCTTAAAATTAAGTTCGTAGAGAGCGCTAAGTATTCAAGTGTTGAAAACTTGGGTTTTTAGAAGAGCACCTTCAGAAACTATCATTCGCAAAACACTAGCTCTCTCTGAAGAAATTTTTGGTATAAAAAAAACTCGACGCTACCGTGCTTGATACGGAGAGTAGTCGTGGTTGAAGACTTCGTTTCTTTTTTTTCAAAATGAAAGCTGAACCTCCAAATTCAGTGTTGGGTTTTTGTAAGAGTTTGACTACTTCAGAACTGAGGGTGGAGGTTTTAGTTCTTTTTCCGAATTCGGTGGTCAAAAGTGGAACTGAAGTTCTGGGTTTTTCGGACTAAAAATAGATCAAAATTAAGAGATAAAATTTCACTCTTTTGAAGCAGTATTGCATTTTCCTTTAGTTTTGTAGTAGTGTGCATTTAATGTACTGGAATTAGGAATTAGTACACACACAAACGACAATGAAGTATGGAACTTTCTACATGTGACTAGTAAGCCAGCTGGATGGGAAAACGGGTTCGCAATGTTTTGAGCAAAGTAAATAAACAGAACAGGCTGCCAATACTGTAGCTCTGCTACACAATTCCGAGAAAATTTTTTTTGACTCCGATGAATCGTCATTTCATAAAAGAATGTATCCCGATAACAAATGTGATAGGATGATTGTATTTGGCAGATGGTGATAGATGAAGCCGACATCGTAACTGGACCCCCAACGCAGCCCAAACGTTTTAAGGCATCCTCGATCATTCTAGTTATTTGTTCCTGTCGAAATGGTGAGAAATAGTGATATTGAACTATCGCAGCACTTGTGGAGATTTGATCGCAAAAAAAGTATTGCACGGATTAAAGTTTGATTGGGGACAATCTAGGTGACTGGGAAAAATATGAAATGCTCGGGGCCGCTTTCGAAAAAAAATTAACTAAGTTTTTATGCCCCATCGAGAAAGAATTAATCTACTCCAGGAGCAAAAGCGCTTTCTCTAGGTTTCTCAATTCCAAATCTTAGACAGGACAGAGTTTCGGTGTGTTGGTTGATGATAATGGTAGCGTTGTGAGTAATGAAAAAGTTTTGGGAGAGCTTTTTGGAATTTGCAAGTTACTAGTTAGATGGCCAAAATCTCACTCGGTTTCACATGATCGTACTCCTCCCAGCTTCATGAGAAAGGTAATACACATAATCATTGGTCCCGTCCACGTTTATTTTTAATTTGAGCTTCATGAACGCTGAAGTGCCAGATCGTTTCGCATCTCACTTGTAACCCCTTTCCAAAAAGGTTGCCTCACTCAAGTTCGAGCAATTGCAGGCCTGTAAGTATTACGTCAATCTTCGCTAGATTATTGGAAAAAGTCCCAAAGGAAGTTGTGACCCACCTGGATCAGTTCAATATCATCTCGCATGATCAAGACGGTTTTCGAAACGGTAAATTGACCGAAACCACAATGTTTCAGTGACTCAATGGCTGGCCATCTTACGCTGATAACGGTGTGGGGTCGGACTTGGTTCACTTGGATTTTGAAAAGGCATTCGACAGGGTTTCCCGTCAGGAACTCATCTCCAAGCTTTGGTTAGTATACATTCAAGAATTGTAACATGGATTGAAGCCTCCCTTGCGGATAGGGCCTTCTCTGCTTGTGTTAAAGCAGTGCTGTCTGGGCCCAGACCCGCTGTATAGTGGGTGCCGCAGAGCGATGTGTTGTCACCATTTTTCAAATATTCACTTCTGAACTACCATCTATAGTCAATGCCAGAGGATTGAAGTGTATTGCTTCCGCGGATAATTTTAAATTGTTTATCCAGTGCCATCTCTCTGGAACAAAGAATTATTATAGGGTGCCATCCTACTTAATGTAAAGCCTTCCTCTGTTGTCTGTCGTCTGTGTCGTTCATATGTCTATCATGAAACTCCCTACCCCTGGGGATCCTCCTGGAGAGACCCGATCAAGTATGGGACGGGTGGACAAGGTGTCGCGAAGTACAAAACAGATGAAGAGATCGGGCCAAGTCCGGGCTGGGTCGGCAAGGTGTCGCGAAGTACAAAACACATAGCAGCTAAGCAAAGTCCCGCCTACAGTGGGCGTGGCGTGCATCGAAATGAGCTGCACTGACGACCAAGATATCAAATTCGGTGACAAAACAACCTTGAACTGAGCGAAATGGTTACTGGGGTACATTGATAATTCAGACTGAATCAGGGAGACCCATAGTGGGCGGGTAATCGCTAAAAGCGGTGCTTTTTAAAAAACTCCATAACTTGGTTTGGAGAAAGCCTACGGAGCAGGAAAAAATTGGTGAAAGGGAACAATGTCTAAGGTATTTCCAGAATGCATTATGTGAGCGGAGGCCCGCCTTCAATGGGAGGAGCGTGTCCTGAAGTGGACAGCGTTTTATAAAAGTCCTAATGTCAGGGTCACGAGAACTCATAGAGAGCGGGAAAAGGTGATTAGAGTTAAGAGGAGGTGAGGAAATGTTGAGTGGTGAGCGTGACGCTCAAAAAAGTGGGCGCAGTTATCCACGAAAACTACAATCGGTCCCAAGAAGTCCCGGAGACTGGGGAAGATTGGATCGAGTATGACTACGAGAGGGTGCGCCAAGTGAGCGGAGTTTGCCTCAATGTTCAATAACTCGGTTCTAGGAATGGTAAATTTCAGAGATCGTGGAAGAGGTAGATAGAGGCCGACTATGGGAAGGAAGGGAAATTCTAATGGAGGGCGGGGCATGCATCGAAGTTTGCCGCAAAACTTCATAACTCGGTTCCATTAAGCCTTGAAGTCTGGGAAGAAAGTGTATAGAGTTCGACAACGAAGAGTAGGTCAACTGCTATGTATTGGTGGATGAGGCGTGCACCAAATCGGGCGGGGTCAGCCACGAAAAATTGTAACTCGGTTCCAAGGAGCCTTGGAGACCGTAAAAAAAGTGTGGAGGTCCGAGAGAGGTCAGTTATTATTGGTGGTTCGTTATTTGATTACGGTTACGGTGATTATGTTTACGTTATTTGATTCCTGATTTGATTGCTTGGTCGCCTCTTTTTTGATGTAGTCAAGGTTGGTCACGTTATTTCAACTCTACCGCATAGGTTCCTGTCTGTGCAATAAGCAATTACAACAAATACAGAGAGGCCTTGCTTCCGTATGGTTGAATAATGTGGTATGGTGTACGTTGAAGTGCTAGTTGTGGGTTACAGCTGAGCTGCACGCACAGCAAGCTCTCTACACGAACCAATCTGCGTCACCAGGGAGCAAACTCGTTCAATATAAAATTCTTGCACGAAAAATATAACCTTAAAAGAGGCGTCCTCTGAGCCACTCGTTGTGCTACTACACTTTCGATGAATCGAAAACCTTTACATGCATTTCTAGAGAGGTCCTTGTCGTCCATCATGCCGCCTATCGGTTTCCTTCTGTTACTATGTTTTGTTTATTGTACAGGGTTTACACCTTCACCGACTGATCGCCCGCTTTCAGAGTCATGTTGTGCACCTTGAAGTGTTAATAAATAAATAAGCTTACTCCTTCCGTGTATCGCAGTTGGTCCAATGATGGATGCTGTCCATATAAGGATGATGACAATGGTGGTATTGCGATTACTGAAACGAGGCAGAGTTCTCTAGCTAAAATTGAAAATAATGGCGCACAGTTTTGGAGTCCGCAACGGAGGCTATGAATGTGCTTATATGGGTAGAAGACTATAAAGATCTTTTATGGGTTATTCTTCAAGGAAAGAAGCGCGGTAAGCTGGAAGAACCCACGTACCGTCACAGCAAGCGTGCGACAGCCGAGTTTCACCCGCTTAAAGGTAAAAAGTAGCTGAAAAAACGCCGAACGGATCCGTATGAGGCCCTTCCCTCTTCTGCGTGATAAGCACATTTGAAGCTCCCGTTTCCGTTAGATTCCATGTTTTTTTTTGACAGAGCCACATCAATTGCTATCTTTCAATCTTATACATATCATATCCTAAGGTCCGCTACTTCATAACCCTTGTTGTGTGTAGTCACAACAGTTATCGATAATCCTCAAAAAGCGCGGTGGACGGGAAAGGTTGCAATGGCAGCAAGTCCGTAACGATTAGCACATCAGCCGCGCATTTTATGGGACGAAGGTAAGCATGGACTAACACATTTACTCGACCGTGGATTAATGAATCCGATCCCAGGACTTGCCTTCAAAAGACCTCCAGGACAGCAAAACAGGATAAATATGGGATTCAAGTATGAAGCAATAGGTGCTTACTGAATCGCCAGTGAAAAAAGTAAAAGAAGCCACTAAAGCTGATTACGAAGCCATTTATTATGGCCGTTAGGAAACCGTGAAACACGAACTTTTAAAAGCATTGAGCGAAGAGGAAAGAGAACGGCATACAGAGCTGAGAGAGCGTAGCTAATAACAACACGGTAGATACCGCAACGAGAGGCATGCACGTTTGCTTGAAACGTTCATGGTTGCAAGTTTTGACTCCTTAGCGCACCTTTAGCCGCACTTTTCTTTCAAAATTGGTCCTATGTTCGCAGTGGTGAACCTAGCAATCCGTTAAAAGAAGGGTCTGGCTTAGTTATATAGTCGCGAAACGTGTCTTCAAAGCAACAGTCTCAGGAGGGTTCTAAGAATTCGATGCCAATGGTGTGGGATGATGCGCTAGGCCTAGCCAAGCATAAACGAATAGAAGCTGAACTGAAAACTCACCTTCGAATGCCGCTAAAACGGGGAGAATCATTGACGACGGAGGAGGTGCGTACGGGCACTGTACGAACCTCCCCTTTGCCGGCGTGAAGAAAGCGAGCTAAGATGCGCAGGTATCTGCATATTCGTTTCGGGACACCGGCCTATTTTGGGTCGATCCTTTAAAGCAACTTACGTTTTGCCTTGCGGCTACTTGGCCTTACGGAAGCAATGTGGTTTTGCTCGGATCGCTCGCAGTCACCTGATGACTCATTGCAGTTGCTGCAGATAGCAAGACACTTCAGCAACTTGTCAGCAATCGCAATGGGGGCGCGGAAATTCAGACAGCTCATCCACCCCATCCATCTCTTCATTTCTGAGCAATGGAAGGGGAGCCCCCATTTTGAGGCCTCGTCCGCTTTTTTCTTCCCCCTTTTCTTCATCGCCAGTCAACTTCCTACCTATAACTTCGTGACCAACCGCTTCACTCCTCGAATTTGTCCTGAAGCTGTTGCTTTAAGCCAAAATTTACTAAACAGGGCGCCCGGAGTTGGTCGATTCCCCCGTCTGTGACGCGTCGATGTCCAACCTACTCAGTTGCTTTTACATTTGGGTTCGTGTTCGGTCTGCAGATAAATTTTCGTGAGCTTTTTGGATTCGGAATCTAATAGTTATGGGAAAAAACTTTCAATACCCGTTGTCTAATGTGTATTATGATCCCCTACCTGAAATGCACAGAGTAAGATAGAGGGAAGACAATGGCTGACATCCGATTGAGGGCGAGAATCAAGTGGGAGAAGATGCAAACATCGTAACACATTAGCGAAATAACGCCGACGTAATGAGAAAACTCCTTCATGACTTCAATGTTCCTGAAAGTAAGATAGTGGGAAGACAATGGCAAACAAACATCAGATAGGTACATTTTCCTCGAGCAAGCTTCGGGATTGGGTCATAGTATGTAGGAACCACTTCGCAAATAAACGTGTGTGTGCCAAGCTCGATTATATTGGGTTGTCCCATCATTTTTGGCCGAATTTTAACACTTTCATTCTTAAGTTTCATCTTCCATGAAGAACACTTGATCAAAAATAGAACCACTACCGTAATCACTATTATGCATCTGCTAGACCACGAATGGATGCTTGCCTCCGAAACAAGTGGATCTACCGTTTAGTTTCTGTTCCAGGGCACTGTGGAGGAGATAGTACCATAGAAAAATGTCAGTGCTCTCAGTTCTGCGGGAGTTATTCCATGGCAGTCTTTGCAGTTCTTGTCTGCAAAAGATGAAAGTTTTCTCAAAACGAAGTATATGTGGCCATCCCTACTAGTGGGGGTAATATCCGCTGATGAAAGAGCTCGGGTTTGGTTGAAGTGGTGGGTCCAGGCTGCGAGATACCCATCAGACATGCTTTGTGTTGTTGTCAAATTGGAATCGTGGATCATCTCCACTGGTGACCAACTAAAGAAAGTTCAGGCTATGCGCTCGCAGGATGGAATTTCTGCAGGTTCAGGTCTGTTTTTCGGTCATAGTTAGTCGATGCGTGCTTTTTCCATCGAGACGCTTTCTGCTACAGCCCGTTCCATTCAAAGACTTGTTGTGGTGCATCGGCTGTGACCAGGTATTTGCTACATATCTCTGGTGGTAGCGTGCGCATGCACTGCCATTACTAGCGCAAGCGGTCCTAATCGAAGGTGAAAGGAGGCCCAGGATGAGGTGCAACTTTCCAGCTCGCCTTCTGCTTTGCCGATGATGTTGAGCCAATAGCTCAGTGCCCGATTAGAAGAAAGGACTGGGGGCAACACATCGCTGGTGATAGCTACTGCACTCTTTACGAGGTTCTCTTTTAAATGGTCGTAAAGCATAATAGCTGGCTTTGTTCGGGAATCTATTTCGATTCCTACTTAGCAATCCCTTTGCACATTAAGTCTTGTGAAACATCCTTGTTGAAGTACTGAAGCGAATTCAACGCACCAACTTGCCTCGCAATGACAGTAACTTAACATGAAAAAATTGATTTTGAAACAAAAAAATTGGCCAGGAATTATGGGACAACCCAATATTATTTATCGATACAAAGCTGGTGTCACCTGCGCCGCTCAAAGCGATCAGAGCGCTAACAATTAGGAGCTTACAGCCATCGATTGCTCGTGTAACCCTTCTCACTCATTGCTGTTGTTGTGGGTATCAACGACAACGGCTGCGGCACTGCTGGGCATAGCCTGTCAGCTTGTCATACAGGGTTTTCTAAGCCAACTCGTGAACCTTGCACTCCATTTCGTCAATGTTGCAGCCAATTTCGTATATGTTTCAGCTGTTTTGGTAAGCGTTGGGATTAATTTCGTCATTCTCACCTCCAATTCGTCAGTCTTGCAAGTATTGAATTTTTCGTCAACCTTGCAATTAATTTCGGCAAAAATAAACATTTTGCTAAACCTTATCCACAGGGGTTTTTGAGGGTCTTGGTCACGAATGGGCGCCATTTTGCGCTAGTTTCCCCTCCATTTCAAGCAAATCACTGTAAACTCTGGATAAGGGTTATTCGAGACCTGATCACGAACACTACATTCATTCCTGGCGCTAGCGCCATTTTGATTTACTCCCACTCGCCTGCGTCCTCTCATCGGCCAGATCAGGAAATATGCTTCGAGCAACGCTTATGCTAGAAATGAATATCAAAATCGTAATCGGGGCTCAACATAACCCTAGTACACAAGTTTATAGCGAAATTGTTGGAAATGAATCATGGCAGAACCTGACGCCAAATGGCGGCAATTTGGCGCGAGCGCCAAAAATGGATATCACGCTCGTGATTGGAGCCCTCTATCCCCCTTTTAGGATAACTTACAGCGAAGTGATTACTTTTGCCGAGATGGAAGGTTTACGAAATTGCTGGCATGGATGACGAAGAGGGGTTAGAGTGACGAAACAACTGGAAGTTCATGAAGAGGGCTTCGCGTTTACGAAATTATCTGCAAGGTTTCCGAAACTGATTACAAGAATGACGAATGAAGGGTGAGAAGGACGAAAATTAGTGCAACGTTCATGAAATGGGCCGAAACGTTTACGAAATGGCATTCAACTTTTGCGAATATGGTTATGTTTAGGAAATAGGATGGAAAACCTTGTATCTTACAAGGGAAGGATGGTAGGTCGAAGTGGCCGTTTGAAATGAGATGTGTCTCAATTGATGCGTCTTTGAACGCTGATCTCAAATCTACCTTCCGAATCTGCTGAGCGTTTCTCTGAACGGAGTTATGAAGCAAAACAGCGGAACGGCAGTGGGCGGGACTCACAGTCAAAACATCGCGGGATCGGTCCCTTCTCGTGACCGCTTTTTTGCTTTCTTCAGAAATTCATTTAAAAAGGCCAGTGGAAGCCGTTTTGTTGTTGCCCTGGAGAATGGAAAACAGTAACCACGATGAGGGCCCTACGATGTTTTCACTGTGAGTTCCGCCCCCTGCTGTTTTGCATCATAACTCCGTTCAGAGAATCGTTCAACAGATTCGGAAGGCAGATTTGGAATCAGCGTTTGAAGTTGCATCAGGTGGCTTACATCTCGGCCACTTCAACCTGCCATCATTCCCTAGTTAGTGGGATGGATCGGGCTTCGTCTCAATGGAGAAGTTTCTGTCATGCATTGAAGTCATAGTTCTGCCACAGCAATGGTCGCTTCACTTCTCTAAACAGGCCACTTAGACATTGGACGATTCGAGCTTGGACTCACTCTCCACCAACGGATCGGTGGCCGCCTTGCGCTCGAAATGTTGGGTCGAGTCATTAGTAAGCGCCGATTTCTTCATGCCTGCGCCATATTTCCTAGAAAATGTTTGCGAATGCTTGCGTGGCGGCCTTATTATCCTTTCATATTACAAATTCCGATCGTCAGTACTCGTCTCTAGGGAGAAACAGATCTCCAAAAAAAGAGTTCATTTCAACCCCTGTTCGTCATTGTCTACTTTATTCCCGTCCAGCGCGCTCAGCGAGCGAAGTCTATTGGAATATTTGTTAGGCTGGAGGATCGGACACGATAGAAGAGGAAACCTGTTAAGCGGCCCGGGAAGTTACGCCGGGACGATTATAGCTTCAAAGCAAAAGTCCCATCAGGGTCTGTTGCCTTCGGTACTAATGGTGCGGAACGAGAGCTAGCCCTAGGCAGGCACACATGAAGAGATACCGAACAAAGAACTCAC
This sequence comes from Teladorsagia circumcincta, assembly GCA_002352805.1. Classification (NCBI taxonomy): domain Eukaryota; kingdom Metazoa; phylum Nematoda; class Chromadorea; order Rhabditida; family Trichostrongylidae; genus Teladorsagia; species Teladorsagia circumcincta. The sequence goes on from KZ345525.1 coordinate 84,550, forward strand.
CTTGAAACGTCGCTAGAACGGAAACGAGCACTGCCGAAGGAGGCGCAACTCACCGATTATGTTAGCGCCACCCATTCGCCAATCGTGGAGAGCAAGTGATTGACTACGGAGGCATTTGCGGTAGTTTCGGGACCACAGGGACTGTTTGAACTCGGCCCTTTACCTCCCCACCTACAACTTCATTAACAGTCACTTTACCTCTCGAATTCGATATTGGACTGTTGCTTTAAAGACCAATCATGCTCTGGACCTCTACTGACAGGAGATTGGAGCATCCGAGACCTCCATGAAGACAACCCGTGAGCCAGTAGTAGTCGAATTGCAGGGAACATTCAGTCTCCCTAGAGCACCAGGTGCTCTTCGAGCCACAGAGGAAACGCACAAATTGGTAGGATGGAATCAACGCAATTTGGATGATACTGCTAGGAGGACACTCCTAAACATTTGCCAATGAGATTGATCACTCAAGGCCATAGTTCCGATTGCCATGACAGGAGTTTGCCGGGGTGAGTACCGCACAAACTATCCAAGCAACATACAAAGGCATCAGTGGGAATATGCAGCAAAACAGCGAAAACGAGCTAGAAGACGTGACCTTCAACCGACTCACTCTCCACTCTTCGACTGTTGACTGCTTCATTACAGTTTTCAACCGGCACCACCGCTCCTTGCCCAAACACCTGGCGCTTGACTTGCGTAGACTTGCTTCGGATGTCGCAATGTTGTGGCTTCCAGTAGATGAAATTCCTCCAGTGCGCGGCCAGTTGCAACATGTTACGAGCGAGTGCCACAATACTATAAAAAAAACTTGGCCTCTCGATTCTCTCCCGCTCTTCATAATTCAATGATGATATGCCAACCAATCACCAGCTGCATCGCTTGCTTGCTCATTTCCTGAAGGAGGAAAACTGCGATGATCACGCACATCCAGTGATTGCATCGATGACTGCGTAGTGTTGGAGAGGCGTATCCAGTCACTTGCGATAGATGGAGAATAGCTGTAGACAGTGGAAATATGGCGCTTGATAGGGATAGATATGAAGAAAACTGTGAAATTTTGAAAATTTATGCTAGTTCGGCGCGCACTCGTGAGTCAGCATAATACTGTTATGTTGTAATTTAGAGCTGCTACTTGGATTCCTTTTTCATCTTCACGACTCGCATTATCCCTTATCTCGCAGTCTGCCTTTGAGAATCCGCAGAGCATCCGCATAGAGCACAAAACTTATTTCCAGGGTGTTTTAGCGATTTCTTTCCAACTTTTCTACAGTATTTTTTTCTCAGTCACTCCGAATCCCCTTTCATATTAGGGTGTAATTACCACTTCAATTTGACCCTGGGCTTGCCTTTGAAAGAAGATTCCACAGTGAAATCGGACGGAAAAGTGGAACCGACCCACTGAAAGACAGACAGACCCCTTAGAGGAATTTTTCCCGGAAAAAGCTCTGCCCCCATTACCACAGATTTATCGATACCTTTGACCCCTAGCCTCATGACCATAGCAAAAGGAACGGAACATAAGCGATAGTTTTGATAATACTGATCCTACACACGAGACAAAATGATCACTCTTTCCGTTGGAGATTCCTTTAAGGTATCGTTTCCTGTGGTAATGGAGACGGAGCTTTTTCCGTGGAAGATTCCTTTAAGGACGCAGAACGACACGCAATTTGCAGTGGAGAGTATGCCCCTTGCGATCTAAGCGTGACCCTCCCCGCGGCATTATC
>KZ345527.1:0-15059 GCA_002352805.1 Teladorsagia circumcincta
GTCGAGGAATTCCTCGACCATGGCTCTCTGCTGTGCGAGAGTAGTGAAGAGAGCTAATATACGCGCGGAGAGCACAGACGGCTCGCAGGCTGCGTGAGTGAATGCCCGCCCGGGATAGCGTTAAAGAAAAGGCGAAAATCCTCGATGAGCCGTTGTCGTTTCCTCAAGCGACTTTCAGCCTTTTGTTACCGGTCGCTACATACAGGGTGGGGCTAGATTACTGGTGCACCAATTATTTGTGATCATTTCGGATCAGTTTTCGGGAATCAATTCCACCTACAAATATTTTTGTGGAAAAGATGAAAATCCGGTATATCAACAGTTTCAAAAAACGGATCTCAATTTTACTTAGCTCTTCAGTCCAATGATAAACGCATCTATACGCAGGTATTTTTCATCAATTTCATCCCAGATTCCAAAAGCGCCGTTATGAAAGGGTTCACAGGGTTCACACTTGATCACTTGATAGAGTAGACTTTTCTGTCCAGGAGAGCCCACACTTGGAAATAGGTCTTCTCCGGGCAACTCGAGAGCCATCCTGTGATTGCTGAAGTTGGGACCCTCCTCGGCGCAATGCTCCCGAGCTACTCCTCTCGTTCAGGCTGGACCACTTTTGCTAAGGGCCCTGTAGCAAAATCTTTATTGAGTTCACTCATAGCCCTCCAAAACGAAGACAACATAGCCGAAAACGCATGGCATAGCGCTGTCTTGGAGCCTGGTGGTTGCTCATCACATAGCGGAAGGCCGAAACACTTCGCAATCAGCGCGCTATAGTAGCAGAATATTCAATTAACATATCATCAATGAATGGAGTAACGAGAAGTTCAAAAAATCCAAAATATTTACATAGGTGCACCACTGAATTTGCAACACCTTGTAGTTTTGGTTCAGAAATAAGTGGTGTAGTTGGCATCTCGTTCCAAAAGTTTTGTAACACGGGAGTCTTGTCGACCAAGGTGCATTACAATCGAGGAATTCCTCGACCATGGCTCTCTGCTCTGCGAGAGTAGTGTCGAGAGATAATGTACGCGCGGAGGGCACAGACGGCTCGCAGGCGGCGAGAGTGAATGTCAGCGCGGGACGCGAAATAATAGGCGAAAATTCTTGATGAGCCGTTGCCGTTTCCGCGAGCGATTTTCACCCTGATGCCGACACACACACTTAGAGTTAGTGCCGAAGGAAAGCTACTCCATCAGCATCCAGCCAAGCGTTATACCGATTTCCGCGAATGGCAGAGTCTCACATTTGTCACTATTTCCGTTCGTAGTAACGATAGTCAGCCCGCTAAAGACCCTTCGAATTATGTCAACAGCTCGATTCCAGCATTTCCTTTGTTTGTAACTCCAGTGTGATAGTTTCGCGTTGAGATGAACTCTACCTGATTCCCGAGAAGTAGATGATAAACAGGAGCTGGGAAATTTTCTTCTACGCAAAAATGTGCTGAGGAGATAAGGCAGCCGATGTTTAGCTCTGTAGAACTGAGTTCCTGGAAAGTAGAGCGGTCGTCAAGTTTACCACTCAGGTAGACTTGCAGCAGAAACCTCCGAGTTACGAGCCGCAGCAGTGTCAGCAGCATGTACCGCCGACACGCCCACTAGTCCGTGATTGGCTATCACCACGCGGGTTACTGTATGCAGGGGCGCGCCTGCAGCATATGCTGCTGACACTGCTGCGACCCGTAAGTCGGGTGTTTCTGCTGCAAGTCTATGTCCATCTACGCGGCTGTATCGGCTTCGTGGCACGATTATGCAAAGCAGGAGCGCCAAGGCTAAGTCGGTACACGTGTCTCCATCTCACCCACTCTCAGTTTGTCACGGGGTCCCGCTCCGCTCGATCCTCAGTGCAGCATAAAATATACGCGTGCAAAGGGAGGATTTTGAGGGTTGCTTCTGTATGGGTCCCGACTGCAATGGCCTTTACTGGAAATTCTTTCCGCAATTTACCACGCTATCGAGTGGGTGTATAGCGGCGCAGACGTACCTAAATATCACCTGTACCACTTTCACCTGTACGACCATGTTGTTGAAGAAATGGCTCAAAATTTTAATTAATCTCCAATGGAAAAGCCGTGGCTGCTACGCTCTTTGACGCTTTGAAAAGTTCACGCGATAACCATTGTGGCCAGTAACTGTGGAATCACAAGAGCCCTTGGCCTGCCCGGGATTATTTGAAATTCCTCCATACTAAAAACACCAAACTTTATTGATATTGGCATGATATACCACTTGCAGGTTCGGGCGAGAAGGCAGTGAAGCTGACCATGGGTATGAAATGATGAAAAAGCAGCGCGGTTTCGACGACTTCGCCAACGGAGATCATGAGAGTGCCAGTGCTTGGTATGTTTCTTTTCCTATTCTTGGGTACACAAACGATAAAATGGAGGATCTACGAACGGATACGATGTTCTATGTTAGCATTGAACGAAACGACTGCCTGCTTTGGCTTGCTAAACGGACGAACTTTTGAAACATACTGACAAATGAACTTTGAAGCAACAACCCAGATCAAATTGGTAAAGCCCGACAATGAAACTGTGGCTGACGAAATGACTGAAAAAAAAGGTGCAAACCGTCGATGAAACCCTTGGACAGACTTCTTCAGTTCTCCCTTCAACTGGGAGGGGGTGTCTGGACGAGTTGCCTCAAATCGCTCGCTCGCCTTGCTCCTTTTCTTCACTAACCCGCGCGGGTTTGAATTAGACGTTTCGCCGTAATCCACATTGCGTGTCGTAGGGCGTGTGCAAGATATCTCGTATATTAACTCACATTATTCGTCATTAGCTCACTTTGCAAGTCCATAACGCCATTGTGGCGCACTTTCGACTTGCGAGAACTGCAGAATGGTGACGTTCGAGGGCTACGCTATCCTACCCACAGATTTGAGTATTTGATACGAACTGATCAGGCGTTGTTACTTCAAAAAGAGCATGAAGCGCTTATAGTCCTTCAAGAGGATGACCTTCCAATCATAGGGTCAGTTTTGGAGCAGTCATTTGCTAGTGACCAAGGCCTTGATCGAGCCAACCTTTGGAGCAGGTAATTAATTGTTCCGTCTGATTGAACAATTCGTTGTAAGAAATGCATAGAGCTCTGGAGTCGTTTAAAATGTTAAGATAATGCTAGCTTGCCTTTCGACTGCGAAGTCAACTCGAAGTCTGCCAGATGTCGTACACGATTGAAAGTTTGGATAGTCTATTCATTACTACTACTGGTTACAAATAACCAAGGATGCAGAAGCAGCTAGAGTGAAATGGGCGTTCAGAAAAGTTCAATACACTTGACCATGAAGATTCTCCTAGATAGGTGCTTCTTGAATACTCTAACCATTCCTTTTTTAGGAGCGACATCGATAAAAAGGCTGATACATCATATGGGCACGCAAAATCATGGGGTCAAGAAGCTCGGAAATCAGGAGCACACCGTCAGGCTGCTGGCAGCAATTCCAACTTCGATTCCAATGACTACGGACGAGGTTTCTTTCGTGTGTTCAGCTCGAATAGTAGAAGAAGTCGGGTAGAAACATATGGGAAATATGGGAAGGGAGCCTTCCTTCGAAGGACGTTCCGTTCCCTCTTCAAATGAGGACAACCTGATCTGAGCAATCACCTTATTCGCGCTTTGCTGCGGCTAACCCGCTATATATGATTGAAAGAACATACCACATTGAACGCATGACAAAGTCAGACTCATTCAACCCGCGCCCTTCCCACTGATGGAGCACTTCCCTTGTCACCACAGAAGGAGAGGTTCACCATTAAGGAGAGTGCTGCGGTATGAGTGCCCGCCCCTAGTTTCGGCGTGAGAGGAGCCTTTAAGTTCTATGATGAACGCATGCTGGTTTTTCTAAATGTGAAATATTTTCAGGTGTACGGACAAAAACCTATGGATTCTTCGACTATCAATACATTAAACCTCAGTTCCACATCGAACAGTTCCATGTTGACGAGAAACATTCAAACAAGCACGCATCCGACTCTCACTCTACTCGTACACTACACTCGTCTAATAATGACTTTCATGACAGAGGTGTCAATAGTTACGGTATGAATTCATTTCTAGCAGTGAAGGTGTAGTTTTCGTTACCATCATCATTTCCATGATATTCGCACTATGCGGTGTAAATTAGCGTTTGAGGTTGACTGCAGAGTGAATCCTTTGTTGCTACAAGTACAAGTACCAACGGGAGGGGAGGTCGTATTTATTTAAGCTTGTGGGGGGGGGTCGTAGTACGACATTTACAATTGCACGGATTCAGCTACGAAACCACATTTGAGTGAAACTGTAGTATTGTTCGTTGGATAATAGGGTGGGTGAGTGTGAGGAGCGAGAGAAAATTTGCCGTTTCACTGTCTCAACACTTTGACGACCGCGCGCTCTAAAAGTTTCCAGCGCGTGGGACCGGGCGCTTTTCGTGAGACGCGGCAATGGCCATTCAAGAGTTTTCTTCCTTCTGGGTTATACATTAGCAGCTTTTTCTTTGACCAATTTTGTTGTGTAATGTTGTTGCAATGATTGGTGTGGGTTGGAATAACCAATCATTACTTGAGTACTTGGAAAGTTATTAGAATAGCAATTGTCCAGGAATTCTGCGTGGCCCACCGGTTGACCATACGCTCGTGAGAGAGTTAATGTACCCCTTACTCCACGCGCCTCCCCGCTCGACGGCCGTGTTCTGGAGGAGCAAGTGGGTCGAGTTTAGTGTGTCGACTAGTCTCAGAATCAAGTACTATAGAAATAGTTATGATGGTGACGGTAGTAGTCGGAGTGGGGAGAACGGTGGCCGCACAGGGGGAGCCTCCCGAGTCTCATGGTGGTGGTGGGAGGTCATGAAATTTTTGATAAGGGGTCGTAAAATTTCCAAAAACTACCAAGTAAGGTTGACCCTGGTGAGGCGTGTAGAATCTATCTATTCGAGTGCAGTGCGCATAGCGCAATCTCAGTCCGTATCCTATCCTTCTACCCTGGGGTAGGGGTACGCAAATCGCTTTAAATTTTTTTTGCTTTCTCAACTGGACGGCCCTGAAACAAAGCCTCTTTGCTTTTTATGTGCGGATAAATGGAACATGCGCTGAAAGTAAAGATAGCACATCGTTGAAGACAAATAAATTTGAAGAGATTTTTCATTCCCCTAGGGGGCCTTCGGGAAGGATAAGATACGGCCGCGTGGGTCTACCATCGCGTTTGGGTAATTTCAAGGTTTACACAATCTGCCCCTGTTCCAGAGGGTGTCGCTCAGAGGGTCTCTGAGCGACTCCCTTGTTACAGTAAGAACTACCGATATTCCTAGTATAGAAAGCGAACGTGGTACTTGCGTGGGATCGCAGCTTTTTTCCATACGGTGAGGAAGAAAGGTATGAAAAACACTCTTCAAATATGTTCCCACGGTTTCCCGATCAGGTAGTGTTGAAATCTCATAACTTTGGCTTCACGATACCTTCTGAATTTTCTTCAAAAGTCGGAAAGGTTTTCTGCTACGAAGTGAAAAATAGAAATCTCAGCGCTATCGTGCAACTCAATGCTCAGTTCTTCATTTCGGAAGCCATAAATTCTTTACATCAACTTTTTCCGGAGTTATGAGAAGATTTAGGAAGCAGTTGCTGGTACAGTGTGGTTTTTAGTTAAAATGTATTTTCTGGTAACCTTTCTCTCCCCGGCTGACGGAAGGAAAAGGCTCTATCGTCAGCGCAAGTTGAAACTAGGATCTTATTCAGCCCTTTCTCGTGACAGCTTCTCAGTATTCTCAGTTTTCTGTATCGTACACAGTTGGAAGGTTCTCCAAGCCAGAACCAGGGTAAAAATCGCTCGAGGGAACGGCAACAGCTCATAGAGGATTTTTGCCCATTTCTTCACGCACTACGCGCTGTCATTCACTCTCTCCACCTGCGAGCCGTCTGTGCTCTCTGCGCGTACATTGACTCTCGACACTACTCTCGCATTTCAGAGAGCCATGGTCGAGCTATTCCTCGACTGTTATTCACCCTGGCCGGAACCTCCTTCAGGATGGGGGCCGTAGAGAATCCTCAAAAGTACCACGCCACGGTTGACCCCGCTTCGTAATCCACCTGGAAGCATGATTGTGAAACTATTTCAGCGAAGTCGCATGACTTAGAAGGCTCAGAAAAGTCAAATTTCGGTCGAGGAAGTCACGAAGGTGTCTTCAAAGAATCTCGTTACAGCAAGGACTACGGTACTAAAATTTTGAAAACTATAAGAAATAATCACGAAAAATCACCTTTAACAGGCGGCGACGTGAAACGACACTTCAACCACGGAAACCATAAACGTGGAGTGGATTATGGGTCGGAGTTCACTGCAGACCGTCACAATCACGGGCCATACCCGGACTACGGCAAGCACTCTGCATATCCTCGTCCTTACCGCCGTGGAGCTTTTTCTTGACAGTATTTCTGTCATTTGGCAGTTTAATGAATTATGCATTAATCTGTGAAGATATTTGTGTTGACTTAGTGAGTTGCTTCACTAGCAGATGAAATCGTTGTTTGTTTTGATGGAACACAGTAGCAGGGAACGCGGAACAGCAGCAGATGTTTGATTACAGCTGCTTGATATTTGAACGTTGAAAAATGCCTTGCTTTTTCTTAGTTTTAGTCTGCTGGTCTTTGATGTAAAAATAACATCTGCGTAAAATTAGCCTCAGTACACAGCTGCTCGACACACTTTTTTACCGCCTCTCGTCGGTCTACGATATTTCGATAGCTTTTTTGAGCTCTCGCCGCTTCATGTTCGGAACTGTGAGAAAACTACTGGATTGTCTCATGATTCTCGTCCCAACTTTGACACTTTTGTTTACTCGGTTTTTCTCTCTACTAGGGAACAACTGATCAACAGCATAGCTACCATTAGGTCTCTGATATGCATGCATTTGCTGGGAAATCCTCGGGAGATTTCTGCCCAGAGTGAGTGAAGCTGGGAGCAGGTCAACCCTACATTGCTACAAGTAGCAACGAGGGGGTCGTACATCGGTCAGTTTGTGAGGGGGGGCGTACTTGCTTCAGTAGTACGAAATCATACGGGAAATTGAGGTGTGGAACTGTAGTGCGTAGCGTGAGCAGCGAGAAAAAATTTGCTGTTTCAGTGCGCGTATATACCTCTCCGAAATTTTGCTGTTGCAGAAGTTGTGGTGGGTGAAGAAGTGTGTAAATATTTGTAGTTTAATTTAACAGCTTAAGGCCGATGTAAGAGTTTGTGAATCGGGCGTTCCGATACAAGCAGTTCGAATGCGTCCGCGATCGCGTTGCGGTACCAGCCAAGAGAGCCATTTGCGACCGCCGTCGCTAACAAAACGCTCGACTCGCAAAGTCTGACAATATTGGCCTTATTGTAGTACACCTCCTAGTATATCCTAGTATACCTCCCTTCCTGCCCCTCCCCCTCCCCGCTCGACGGCTTATGTGAGGGGAGTGGGCGGAGTTTGAGGTGCCGAGGCTCAAATCGAATACTATAGACACAGTCATGACATGACGGTGGTGGTCGAAGGTGGGGAGAGGGGGGTCGTATCAAATAACCCATGAGGGAGGGTGGTCGCAAAAATTTCCAAAAAGTGGCAACGATAGGGCCGACACTGACTGTGGGTTCAAGAATTCAGAGAGGCGGTTTGTGGGGGTGTCGTGTTCCTTCTTTTTTCTCTGGCAGATGGTGATTTAGGACACAGGGGAGGCGATAGTCCGATGAAGCGATGCCAGTGCTGTATGGTGGATGTGGTACCGTGGCCCTACCTAACTCCATCAGAACGTGACGAATTGGCATTGCATATGGGGTCGAGCATTTATTTGGAGAAGGGAGATTGTGAATCCCTTGAACGGTCTTCACCCACTATTAGGGCATACGCTCGCCCCTCCCCCCCCCAATGGTGCCAATCGAAAGTGTAATCGTCTCGTTTTATTGGTGATTAATTATCAGCGATTATGTAATCTCTCCAAGGCCGATGTCAGACTTTGCGATTAGAGCGACTCGCTAGCGTCCGCGGTCGCGTCGCGACCAGCGGCTGGTGCCGCAACGCGACCGTGGACGCTAGCGAATCGCCAGCAGCGAATCGCTCGACTCGCAGAATTTGACGTCGATGTAACTTTTTTTTCCCGTTTTTCTCGTACTCATTATGAGTTCTCGACAATGGCGTTTCTCGGAATTGCCAGTGTGAGATCTAATAAGTTGACATCCAGAGGGCTTGAAAACTGTTTACAATTCCAAGTCATGGTGTTAGATCACCTGTCTCCCTTGTAGTGAGCCTTACTCAAGAAGGAGGCATTTGTTTCATAGAATAGTAATACATCTAGCATTTCAATCACGTCTTCCGTAATTTTTCTTTTCTTTCATACCAATATACCAGTATATAAATCTTTTTCTCAGCCATTAAATGGTTTTCTATGGCAAACGATGGCTCTGTCAAATCTGCGGATTGAAACACATCGTTCTCATTCTATTTTAGTTTTTCATTTATTAAGTTGTTTGTCAATGAATAACCACAGTAACTCACCACAAGTTCACTCTAGGTTTTTTGGACCTTCCATTGAAACAACGAGAAAATTTCTGACTTTGCTCAATTTATTAGGCTTCATGCCTTTTACTATCGCTCGGGTCTTGCATGTGCTTAGAACACGGTCTCGCTCTCGTTTCACCCTTCCAAAATTTATTACGATCCCCTTCTCATAAGGTCGCGACACGACTTCCTTCCGCAACCCCGCCGTCCTTCCACTACCCATGGTCAACCGGGAGTTGGTAATTTTTGAAAATTGTCACAGTCTTCATTAGGGAAGTCTCCATGAGACGAACTTCCACTCACTACTGAGGTGGGGCTACACTGAAGCCGCTAGGAATAGTGTCAAATATGAGGCTGTTTGAAGCGCGTGCTGACGGTGGGGATTTTTATATCACTTTCATACTGCGAGGAATTGATTCGCATCACACACTGTAACAACGGCCGAGGAATTCCTCAACCATGGCTTTCTGCTGTGCGAGAGTAGTGACGAGAGCTAACATACGCGCGGAGAGCACAGACGGCTCGCAGGCTGCGTGAGTGAATATCAGGGCGGGAGACGGTGAAAGAACGGGCGAAATTCCTCGACGAGCCATTGCCGTCTCCTCGAGCGATTTCCACCCTGTCACCACTGCACTTTGAGAAAAAAATTCAAATTCAAAACTCCTTTCAATGTTTCTTCAGAGAAAGCTCGGAAAGGATCAGCACGATAACTTTCGTGGAAATTTTGAACTGTCCTAACTTTTGAAAATTCCTCCTGTAATAAAGTGAATAAATGAAATCTTAGATAATACAGGAAGAATATAAAATACAGGAATCCCAAGTTTTTGGTTCCAGTTGCCATATCGCTGTTTCAGATTTCCTTTCTGACTAGTCGTCAATTGGAAAACCTTTTTTGAATAGTACCACTAGTAAATTTTGAAAAAAGTGAAAAAGTAACTGGTAGTGTATGATACCCGAAACGAAACAAGAAAAAGAACAGTTGATTGTTCTCCGAGCTGCACTTCTGAGAACGTGGAGACCTTTTGCTGCATATGGGGAAGAACTCCCTTTCAATAATAACTTCCAACACGCGAGTTCTCGAAAGTGACTAGTTTTTTGAAAGCTCCCCAGGAAGGAATGGGGTACTCGGTTCGAGAGGATGTAAGCTCCTGAAAAACAGTTTTATCGATGGAAAAGGTCAAATAACGCGGAAATTCTTTGAACATGTGGGTTCCTATGGTTTTGAATGCCATGGTTACCTTCCGAAGCAATATTTTGCAGTATGTTTAAAATATTTCCGTTGCAGGAAACGATCCAGAGTGTCGCGGAAGCTTTCTCTTGGAACTGCCACAACTCCAACAAGCATAACTTCCTCCACAAACATTTCTTCACATGGTTAACTGCAAAGTTGAAATTCGAAAATTTCCGCTTTCTGAAATGAGACAAATTTGAATTCAAAGTCCAAACAGAAATTATTTTTGCAGATTTGAAAATGAAGAAAGTTTCTTAGTTTATTGGTTTTTTGGCCTTTCTTCAGAGTTGGTCCTTGAACCTTGTAGCGCTTCAGCACTTACGACACTCAGTTGCTGCCCCTTAATGGTTAATTCTCCTGCCAGAGCCTAGAAACCTGGTGAATATCCCATCTCTGATCTGTCTCGCCCCGGATGCGCCATGTATACGACTCCTATTCGAAATTATAGACGCATTTGAATGGTATTTTCCACATACCGAGCGCAAGAAAAACCACTATTCTATTCATGTGGTACTTTTCTACTTATACTACAGGGTCAGCCGAAATTTTGCAAACATGAGTGCGGACAGCTAAACTCCTTTTTTCTTGCGGATTTCTTCATTTTCTTCTTCCTTTCTGTACACAATATGTCAGGGTAAAACGTCTCCTCTCCAGTGAAATCAAATGACGTGCATGTTAGTGAAACAATCACATCACAGTATGCCGAACCTCAGGTACGAGGGGTTCTGGACATTACATCTAGCGGCATCTCAACGTAATAGATTAGCTCCTCTGGGCAACAGTTACACGCTTCAATAACTTTGGAACGCTCCAGATAGAGAAGAGGGAGATTTGGCGATTACAGACACCACCAGGACAAATATTATCGTGGAGCGCGACTTGAAAATATTTGCATGCAAAAATACGTGACAGTGCGAACAGATATTCCTGTGCGAACGCTACGTGACAGTCAGTAAACTTCAAGATGAACTTCGATCCCGGTAGGGGCTTCCCGCCGAATATGTGACTTTTAAGAGTTTCAGAGTTGCCGTGAACTTTGCACCCTGGACGCTATATAAGGCCTCGGAAGTAGTAGGTCGAGTTCTGCATATCTGTATTATACGATCCGGTGCAATGCAAGTGAGATGGGCACGCCCGTTAGGAAAGTCACCTGACATGCGCGAAAGGGGGTGTCCCCAAGAGGCTCATCGCGCAGAGAAGGAAGAGAGCAGAAGCAGCAAAGGACGATTCGCAGCGCATACTGCAGCGATTAATCGTCAGGTTGAATAGAGTGTATCACACTACGTCTCATACTGCACAGCACGCGCTGCGACTCGTCCTTTGCCGCATCTGCGTCTCTTCTTTCGCCGCGCGATGGGCCTCTTGGGGGACACTCGCAAAAAGGTGGAGTGTGTGTGTTACTTCACAGCGTCTTGCCACGTCGTATCAGTACACCACTCCCTACGTACATACTTTTTGCGCCTACCGTATTCATGAGTCCCCATCGCACTTGTATTGAACGTAAAAGAAAATTGGTGTAGAAGCCCACGTGGACAGTTTGAAGACTCAGTACCGTGCATGGACGAGACCACTCAAGTACCTCAGTATGGACGGTTTAGGACCGACTCCTCCGTCATCAAACAAATTTTGCGGAGAGGAATTTCTCGAGTTCACAGCATTCGGAAACTTGCTAGACAGAAGTCCCTATTCGACAAAATTTTCGTGTGGTAAACCAATGTAGAAGGGAGCATTTTCCAAACTCTTATAAATTTGGTTTTCTTAAGAAGGCGGGGCAAAAAACTTGAGATATTCTGACTTGCGCTATCTATCACTACCACTCGCTATCACTTGCGTACCACTGTGTGAGCCTCCTCTCATTATCCGATGATCTGTGTGAATGTAACAGGTGATACATATCAAACCCGATCTGGTTTTGTTTCGTGATATGAGTGGTCAACTTTAACGGTTGTTTCTTTCGTTAGGGTACTGAAGGGCTGTTTATCACTGTCGCTCCCCCCCCCCTCCCACACTATCGATCCCTTTTTCCAGGTGGCCAATACCCTCGTTACGGATTCACGCTTTACCCTGGAGAAATCATTGCTCAAAGGCAAGTCCCCGATGCTTTGATTGTTCTTCTTGCTCTCAGAAATGGAGGCAGAGGTGTTTGGTGGACCAGCTTGGAGGAAAGAACGAGGTCAAAACCGCTGAAAATGCGGGCCCAAAGTTTTAGGTGGTAGGCAGAGACACTGGACATTGATGCCTGAATGAGGATTCCACTATGAGGTTGGAGGTGGAAGAAGTGAAAAACTACCTAGTGGAAAGACATGGGGACCGATCCACTTTTCGCAGCGAAGGTATGCTCTGGGCGATCCGGCATGGCCGTCTACGCGCCGCCACCGCCACTTGCCGCCCTCCCCCTCGCCGTCTGGCTCTAACCGCCTAGCAGAGAGAACGTTGGCGCTGATAAAGTCAGCTTGACTCGTAAATTACCTGGGGAAAAGGGCTCATATTTCTCGTTCTCTAGATTGTTTTTCTTGATTTTTCTGCTTCTTCCCTGCACTACTCACCACCTCTACCTTGACTTCCACTGAGCTATCTTTTCATCCTTAATAATGAGCACATGAGCGGTGCAGTGTCAGCGTAGACCTTTGCTTCTAGTAATTTGGACCAGGGTATATAACGGTCGAGGAATTCCTCGACCATGGCTCTCTGCTGTGCGAGAGAAGTTCGAGAGTTAATGTAGCGCGGAGCGGTGGTGAGAGTAGTGTTCGCGCCGGAGAGCTTGAAAGAACGGGCGAAAATCCTCGACGAGGCGTTGCCGTTTCCTTGAGCGCTTGAGCAATTTTCAGCCTGCTTTGGACCTCCGATTGCACTTATTGGAGGTATTTCAGGTATGCCCAAACGCCCGCTGCATTTATGGGGACTTTTGAGCAATCTGTTGGCCCCTTCCTGGCAGGAGTTTCCACCTGTCGTTCAGATATTGAAACCGGAGATGCGTATGTGATCCATCTGGCAAGCATATGCATATTATTTATATCTATAACCAAAAACTTCAATACATTCCTCTTCAGCGGTGGTGAGAAAGTTGATGACGTTGTTCATTAATTATTCATGAGTCAGACATTATGAGGGGATATTTTTAGGTGTCCAACGATAGCACATTAGCTGATAGCATTCAGAAAAGTCGCGCTAAATTTGCAGGTTCATGTGCTGAGATCATCACGCAGCAAACCCCTGCTAAATAGTGGCCACAACTGTTATGCTTGAATAGTCGTCAATCAGTAGGCGGTTGTTTTTTGAATGAATATCAAGCAAGTGAAGCGAAATAAACGCCTGCTCAATTGTTCCTGCGATTATTCCCACAGACGGGATGTACGACGCATCCGGGTATTCCGGGCTATGGCAGTAATTTTGATGGCTCACTAGTACAACTATCTGTATTTACTACACACAGACTCAACCTGCTGGTTATCGATAATAGTTTTGCGGGGTTGCAGAAGTTTCTTTTTTTATTTCGAAGTCCTTAGTTTTTTTAATAAATTTATTTCAATATATTTTACTTTTTCCACTATACTTTTTCCCGCAAGAGTCCCAGGTCTACTCCTGCTCAGTGGCAAGGTAACGGTCAAGGAAATCCTCGACCATGGCTCTCTGCTGTGCAAGAGTAGTGCCGAAACTTAATGTGCGCGCGGAGGGCACAGACGGTTCGTAGGTGGCGAGAGTGCATGTTTGCGCGAGAGAGTGGGGAAGAACTTGCAAAAATTCTCGACGAGCCGTTGCCCTTCCCTTAAGCGATTTTCACCCTACTCAGTGGTGTACCTGGGGTTCCCGTAGCCGAAAAAGGTGGTGTTGATACGAAAACTCCCATACTATCCATGTTGAAAGAGGATTCCACGATAAGGTGGAAGGCCGAAGGATGAAAAACTACCTAGGGTAAGATAAGCGGACCCCTTTGGATGCGAAACGCCACGCAATTCGCAGCGAAGAATACGCCTTCAGCGATCCATGTACGCCTGGTCGTCCCGCGCCGCTACCGCCGACGCCCGCCCGCTCCCTGCCCGTCTGGCTCTCGCCGCCTAGTAGAGAGAGCATTTGTGTTGAAGAGGTTTGCACCAATGAGAACAACAATGCGGAAATCAAAAGACCAATTTGTCGGGTTTTGGCTCGTTCTCTCATGATTTTTCTCCATCCCAGCATCACTGACTACCTCTACCCTAATCTCTAATGGGCTGTCTTTTCATTGTGAACTCGGGCTTCGGGCAGTTTTTCTTTTGCGAATTTTTCGGAAGTGTATCATCATGTGATCTTTCAAAAATTTCAGGTAGAATTATAAATATAAAATGAAGGTCCAAACAGTTCCGTACTGGAATGAATTGCGAGCTAACCAAGAACTCAACCCTTGTGCATAATTTTGTTGTTGCAGAACTTGTATCAGGGGCAAAAACACTGGCAGGCGCTTCAGCTGGCCTGCTTTGATCATTGTATGGGACCGAATGTAACCAGGAAGCGCTGAACTGACGTTTATTCCACTTCACCTGCCTGATGTTCGTTCAGAAAACAAACACCTACTGATTGATGTCTATTCAACCATGTTAGTTGTGCCTGAGTTCGTACAGACGTCACCTCTATAGGCTTAAGGCATAATAACCGTACGGGCATGGTGTGATTGAATGTTAGTGAATTTTCCTACTCTCTAGTGTGCCCTGCCGGAACTTGTGTGTAGGCTTGTGACCAGGATGAATAAAGTTTGAGGAATTCCTCGAACATGGCTCTCTGCTGTGCGAGAGTAGTGTCGAGAGTTAATGTACGCGTGGGGAGCACAGACGGCTCAAGAGTGGCGAGAGTGAATGTCCGCGCCGGAGAGCGTGACTGAATGGGCAGAAATCCTCGGCGCACCGTTGAGGAATCCTCGACCGATTTTCATCATGCTTGTGACTCCACTTTCCACCAACACTCTCTGGGAACCGATTCCCGGGTCACTTGCCGTAAAGCTCATCGGATCAAACTTCCGTTGCGGGGAGTTGTATTATATTTCAGGTTTATCGAAAATTATCGGCGGTTTTTTGGCAGGTTCTCAGACTGCGAGTTTTCTAGTGAATTAGCATCATTAGACACACACGGCACTTTGTTGATAATGTTCAGCGATTCTGATGGCACCCGAAAGCCCATGGTCTCCCGCATTCTCATATATGCCCATTGTAAAGGCCGTCGGCGCGGCACAGCCGTGCTAGCTCACCACTGCCCGTTCACTCCCTCGCCGTCTGGCTCTAGCCGCCTAGCAGTGAGAGCGTCAGTGTTGATGATGTGAGCACCGATGATCTGACACTCGTGAAGCGCAAGTCGACGGGGAAAA
>KZ345527.1:15429-27412 GCA_002352805.1 Teladorsagia circumcincta
TCATAATGATTCTTAATGAAACTCGTATGCGTCTCTCTAGGACCTACCGCTTACTCTATAACACTCCCATTCAGATAAAGTAGTAGCATTCGAATGCAAGTGCCCATACAACGACCTGCGGAAGCAGTCAATGTGCAAGGCAGTGCTTTTATGTTCCCAAACAGATCCGGTACAAATTGAGCGATCGTGGAGGTTGGAGGACTTGGTCAGGTCTCTCTCGCAGTGTGCACGGGTTAAACGCACTCTTATATGAAAAATGGGATTTAAAAACTCTGAATTGCAGAGTAGTGGGTTCCAACTTAAGCTAAGCTTTGAACAAAAAGAAGAACTTCCCATCTCTATTTAACACTACAATATCTGAATCGACGAAGCTCAGGGAACCCACTATTCTACCTGAACTGAAATTAGTTAATGTACGTAGATATTGATCTCTGCAGTTCTACACATGTTCATACTGAACGGCGTGAAGAGGCTCTATATCATGCTTAGTTTATGTTTATTGTCGCTTGAAAAACACATGAATGACGCAGGTAAGCAACTGACGAGCCAGTGTTATTTCTGAATCGTGTTTGTGTTTTATCGTTGTTTTTCTGCACATTCTCAGCAACAAAGTTCTGCTTTCTGCTGCAAACTACTAACTCTTTTTCCGGTGCTATTCGTCCGTCTTGGTTAGTTCTATCAAATTCAATATTTATGATGAAATCGCAACCGAGGCCGACCATCACTTCGAACTTTCGAACGAGGGGTCGTATATGTTTTTTGAAGGAGCCGGGTTGCGAAATTTTTAACGGGTTTCTTGATGATTATGTGTGTGCTTTAATTTGAATGGACATATTACCTCACTCCGGCAGCCGTGGGAAAAGTGGGCGGAGTTGGGCTGCGTCGACTGGTCTCAAAATCAAATTTAGAGAAACACTCATGATGTGAGGTGGGGGTCGATGTTGGGAGGATGCTCGTATTGGGGAGCATTCAAGGCTCATGCTGATGGTAGTGTGGTTGTATCGAGGCCACCAATGAGAGGGAGGGGAGATGGGGTGTGAAATTTCTGAAAAAGTGAAAACGCTACGGCTGGCCACGATCGGCGTCCAAAAATGGGAAAGTGGAAAATGACCAGAAACAGACTTTCAATGCAAATGTTTTTTAATGAGGAAGGAGTCAGCCCCTCATAACATAGTGAATTTGTCCGGCGAAAAATATAGAACATGGAGTGAGGATTGTTGTGTTGAAATTCAAACGGTTGCTCAGCATATGGTGAGGAAGAGGTGAAACTTAACAAAGATATGACTCAGTACTTGTACTCTATCAGTGTTGTGCTTAAAGCAACAGTCCCGGCAGGGTCGAAGTGGGCGTGGCTCCTCCTCTGCAGCCGTGGCCTCTCTCCCGCGATTTGCTGCAGAAGTTTGCAATCGTTTTGGGACCACAAGGACTATTTGGAGTCGATTAACTATTCAAATCGTGGTCGTGAACGAATCCCCACGGCTGGCAGAAGGCTGCGACACCTTTGGCTGCCATGCCCACTTCGACCATGCTGGGACTGTAGCTTTAGGGAAAAACGAGTACTTCATGCAAAATGAAAATATATAAAATATTCAAGATCAAACAATAAATTTTCATTTTCATCAGTACTTCTTCTTTTTTTACTATTTTTCTTGATTTTTTGCGTCTTTTGTTTTCTCCGAAGAATGGTGTATCACGTTTTACAATGTGACGGTACAATTAATTCTAGGAGACACTATAATGCAGTGCTTCAGTGCAAAGGTTGGGTCGCTTGTACTTAATCCAAATGACAGGGTGGTCTTCCAGCAGTTTTTCAAAGGATACATCCATCAGCGACGTGTCTCGGACCGTCCATCAAAGATAAGTCTCGATCGTCTTGATTGAACATACTGTGACGTTTTCGTGCCAATGAAGAACAGGCGCTTCACGATTGAGGAGGTGTTCAGTCGGACTAATTTCTCGGCGTTTTTCAGCGGCGGTCTGTCAGCACTTCTAGCACGAGCGTCATCATTTAATGGGTGTCATCCTTGAGGGCGAAAAGCGGTTTCTCTAAATCGGGTGGAAAATTGGCCGAGTTCTTTCTTGAGCATACAAATGCAAGACCCCTTAGATGTGACACTCAAAATACCTTTTATTCAATTCGAGATTAGTTGGTTTTTTTTGAGACCCGACTACTGGCGAATTCACTGTTAATATATTATTTCACTTGCTGCTATCTTGCGACCGTTTCTTTCGTTGGCTTCTACAATACTATAAGAGCACACTTGTGACGCACTGAAAGTGGTGGAAGTAAAGCTATGATAAACGGTCTTTACTACAACGAACATGACTGAACAAAAAAAATTAAGTGAACTGAAAAATCAACCGGAAAGTTTACTAGGTTATGCCGGTTTTAGGAATTGCAGCGTATGATGCAAAGTGAATACAGAAGAACTCGTTAATTAGCCACAAAATGTTAACGATCTGCGTCGGGTTAAAGTGGTGTAATTGCAAGCGGCGCTGCTTACCAGCGCGTGGTCCGGGGATCAATTTCTGGATCGTGCACCGTCCGTCCCAACTAAGCCTTTATCTCTCCAGAGTTGGGCCCTCCAGGGTTCTAAACTTGTTTGGGAGGATAAAAACACTCACTTGTACAGCGGCTGATACCCACAAGTCATTGTAGAGGTCAAATCGCATTCAAAATGTCACTACGATTCTGTATGGGCGTAGAATGTGTGGCGCACCCCACAGAGGGACTAACCAACTCCGAATGCTTCTTCCTTTGCCCTCTTTATTGCGTCGGAGATCGCAAGTAACTTCACATTCTTGTTGTAACACTGTCTAATTACTGCTTACGGCTCAATTTCCTAACTGCAAACCCATGCTCTGTCCTACCATAAAAAGGCTGATGCACTTGGTCTCAAGGGCGGAGAAGGGTGTTCGTCAATGCAACTGCAATCGCGCATGCACCAACACAAACATAGACATATGATGATTAGATGATTGAATGATTTAGACAAGTAAAATCAATCAAAATGCATCCCTTCGAACGCGGCGCAGTTCACACGCAATCGCGCAAGGACCACACAGTCGCGCAAGGACACGCAACCAACGCACTTTATTCAAAAGCTAAGACCAGTGGCCAGAAGTCACCATTGTAAGACCCTATCGCCGTTGTCGCGCACTTTCGAGCCGCGACAATGCACATCTGTGTTACACATAGGTTACTCTATCCCACCCAATGAATAGATTCTTCAAGTTTACTTCTGCTGCGGGTGTTTCTTCAAGAAAACTTCACAGCCTCGCACTGTGAGGCAACTTTCTCATGGTGAACTGCGGCCAACAACATCAGTCAGCAGTCAAAAACATTTCGTAATTGTATTCTAGACAGTAAAAAAGCGCTCACTCGGCACGTCAGACTACAAATGGCTAGCTGGTACTACCTGCTAGGTAGTCACACACCTCTTTTGTATGGTACCTTTATGTTATGAAATATTTCACTCAAAGGCGGAGTTCACGATGATAAGGCAGCCCACTATAATTCGTGGTACATAGAGCTGGTCAGTGATGCAGGAAAACATCCTAGAACCCAACAATGAGACCCGCCCTCGATGATTTGCGCGTGTCTCATCGGAGCTGACCTCATCAACTGATGCTTTCTCTGCCGCGGCTAGAGCCAGACGGCGAGGAGCTGGGCGGACAGCGGCGTGGGGATGGCCATGCTAGATCGCCGGGCATATCCTTCGCTGCTAACTGGCGGTCCCCACCCTTGGGAGAAATAATGAAATGAGGACTATTAGGGGTTGGGGGAGGGTAACCTAGGTGCCCCAACCAAGCCTTCCGTGTCTAGGGTGGGGCTAATGAGTACTACACTAGACAGATCAGACTTTTCGTGATCAAGTATTGACCGAGATCCCATTCACACACTTCTGCAATCTTGAGTAGTAGTCGAATGCGTGGCGCATCTCGGAAAGAGACTGAAAGAAATTCGAGATCCGTGCAGCATATCCTTTTTTGTTATGAAAAACCAAAATTTAAAAAGTGTATGCCTTCGCGCGATGGTTGAGTTACTCCACCGAGTTTTTCATAGTAATTGACAAGTGCATCCAGCATTCAGATGAGACGCCACTTCAAAGAATCAATTTGAGTTGCATATTCCGACAGTCAATTTGAGTTGCATATTCCGACAGAGTACTCTGACTAGACGTGGCTAATGGTCCCGCTCTGAACCATAGTGGTAGGCTTACTTAGTGGACCTTCAGAAATGATCTCGGGAAACGTGGTACGCTTCGTGACCCGTTTGAAACCTCGCCACTTGCACTGGTCAGGAGCGGATTGGTCTAGGTTACCTTCGAACACGAATCAGTGTGATTGAAGCATGGTGAAGCAGAGCCTACCACTGTACGGGATGAACCTTAGGATTAGCAGACCCAGAAAAGACTTCAGGTCACATCACCCTGGTTGTTCAATGGTTTTTGCTAATTAGCCTGAACAGCTCAAATCCACCTCACTTTCCTACAGAAAGCATGCCAAGCGAAGGGGAAGTTGACCTTGGTGTAAGGTCCTTGTTCTTCAATTCAGAACCAATGGCTTAAGGAGCAGTACGAGAAGACTGCTAGACAAGCCCTTTATCGTTTGTCCCGGAAGACGAAAGTGGACTTCATAGGTACAGCCGAACAGCTGACCATGTCGTCGATTTGAGCAGTACTCCTCAACCCGTGATTCATCCATCATTTTGCAACCCGATGGAGAGTTCAGACATCTCAGTTGAGCTGTGGCCTTTCATTGACCTTTCTAAGGACCCAATCTGAAATTATCATATAGTGTACAAATTCTCTTACTAATTGCTTGTTTTTGACCGACAGTTCGTATTCATCATTCCGGCGCTAATTGCCGATATACGCAGTTCGAGGATTAAACGAGCGAAAATTGAGAAGTTCGTCTAGGCATGTCTCGAGACGCAAAGTCGCCATCCAGTCGAGCTGCTGCTGCTGCTAGGCTGAGATTATCCTCGCTCGATCTTATTGGACAGGTGTGACATGCATCTTTTCATCTGTTCCTTTCAATATCACACAATGTTCCTTCATTTGCTCATCACGAACACCAATAAACGGCATTTCGATCGAAATTGAATAGATAATCGCTGTAATGGACCAATAGGTAAATTATGCACGTAGTTGTTCGTCAGACGTCGAAGGGCGGGGTCCGGCTTCGTTGCCACATGTGGCTATTCGATTTGGCCATAGTGCGTTCTTCTTCAGGCACGACGACGTCAGTCCCTCCTGTTACGCTCGAATTCATTCCGGATGTCCATGATTTTCTGTCTTACTAGCAAAAATGCACCCAGGCAGGACGAACAGGCATGAAAAACGCGTCGAGTCCCCGTCTGAAGTTTCTCGCGCGTGAACCTCGACCACACTTCTGGAATTCCTTTTGGAGAGTTTCCCAGGGTAGGATCATCCATCCTCAGAAGAACGCCTAGCCATGTAGCTTTCGAAAGGATCCTCCCTGGGAGAATCATGATTCTGTCTCACCCATAGCTCACTGGTTTGAGACCCTTCGTTCACGACAAGAACAAAAAACAGAAAAATTGCGTTCGTTCTGTTAAACAGTTTGAAAGTCCGAAAAACTGTTGTGCGTTCAAAATCCCCCCTCCGCAAATCTGTCACAAATGTTGGCGACGAGAACGATTGTACTTTGTTTTTCGGAGGGGCTTCAATAGAAACTCCGGCCTTGTCCACCTGTGGCAGTAACATTTCTCTTTTCTACTGGATTGTATGTCTTCAATCTTCTTCCTCTATTCTATAAACTCGGAGGCTTTGGCCCTATTTTTTCAATGCTTCGCCTGACACGTACTACCTCAAGGCGCACTTCTTCCCCTACGTTCCCTTGTCTCCGCCCAGCCTACCCGCGACCGTCCGCAAGTTTTCGCAGGTTAGTTTCTCTTTGGAAACTGAATCTTCTTGCGTGGAGCTTTGCATGCTGTCTCCAATGACCACAACTTTTGTATTCATGTTGAGAAAGAATGCGAGAATTTTCCGTAAACGACTCCCTTAAGACCACCTGCTCTCCCTATTGGCCTCTTTTTATGATGACCATTTTCAACTCGATCTTCTTCCTTATTTATATATCGAAAGGTCTTGCTAAGCAGAACACCGAAGGCGAGCAAAGCGAAGGAGAAGTGAAGGGGTACAGTTTGCGTCGGGTAGTCAGTAGTATTCACTGTTTGCCGTTCTGTATGAAACATATAAACAACAAGACGCAATTCACAAAGGAGCATGATTACCGTTTGTGTGTCGTCATCATGCTTCATTAGGGTACCCTAATCTTTACCAACAAATTCGAGAAGTAGTGGAATTCCATAGGACAGGACAACTGTGCTCACAATACTGCTTAACAATCGATCAAGATCTGCGCTGCTAAATTCAAACCGACTTTCATTTTTCGAGTCCACTTCAACATTTTCCATGAGTAAACCAAGAAATTCTGAGATTTAACAAGTCAGTTTGAAGAAAAATTAACGTCAGTCAGGGTTACTGTGGGGCAAGCCAACTAGTCCAAGAACATATTAGGGATAAGCAACAAAGCGCGAAAGTAAACAGACATTTCAACGTCGGCACACTGAATTCTTAAGTTTCTATGTAACTTCCAATTACTAGTATACTACTTTGTTACCAAACTAATTTTCAGTAGCGAGCGCTTCGGCTAAAAACATGACCCCTGTGTATCTTACCCTCACTTAGCCGCCACACGACGCCTTGTGAGGGGACCAGCGTGACAAGATGTGAGTAAGTACCACCAACATACCCGAAAAGCTGCCAATATTCCAGTTCTTTCCCATTTTGCTCATTTTAGCCGGTAAGGCTTGACGCCAAACTTATACGAGGAAGCCTGCTCACAACTACAGTGACAGCCAGAGTGAATGGTCGAGGAACTCCTCGACTAGTGGGTCTCTACCGTGCGAGAGTAGCGTCGAGAGTATATGTACGCGCGGAGAGCACAGTCGGCTTGTGGGTGGAGAGAGTGAATATCCGCGCGGGAGAATGTGACTGAAGAGGCGAAAATCCTCGACGTGCCGTTGAGGTTTACTCGACTGATTTTCACCCTGGTAATGGCCTCTAGATTGATCACTTTTTTCTTCTACTGATAAGTCCCCTAACAAGGGTTCTTCTGAATACATCGTAAGTGCACAAGCAATTGTGTGCTAGGTACACGCTTTTTGTTCTTGAAATAGTATTGTTGTTCTGAACGAGCTGGACTACGGTTAGACGCTTACTACAGGTTGTAGTGAGTTCACAGCCATCGATGCTAAACGGCGAACGTTTTTTCTGAATTTGTAGAACAGGGCGCAAGCAGAACTTTTCAGAAGTTTTTGGTCATTCAGCCCATTTTAATTTTTACTAGCAATTCGCGGCCTATGGAAACTGGCAAAAAATGTACGTAATTACGTGTACAAGCGTATCGCGCCGTTTGTTCAGATTTCTCGTTCACTGCGAAGTGGATTTACCGTGAGCAAATTCAGAATTCGGTCTTGGACATGCCTCTCAAAGGCGGAGTTTGCGATGAAAACGCAAGTCATCAGAAGGTAAAGAAGATGTCCGTGGTGCAGAGATGAAGAAATATCATGAAAACGGCCCAGAACTCGAAAATGGGACCACTTTTTTGTCACATGATTTCCGCACTGATGCGAACGTCGTTGACGCTGCCCTCCACAACGCTAATGCTCTCTCTGCTAAACGGACAGAGTCAAGATGCGAGGGGCTGGGCGGGCAACGGCGAGTGTGGAGCAGGCGCTAGGCCGCTGGAGCTACCCATCGCTGCAATCGTTCCGCGCCCTCAGAGGGCAGCCTGCCCTTCTCCCATTTTTCGACCTCCGACCTCATCGTGAAATCTTCTTTTGGTTGTCGCTTCTACAAAATTTCACTCGGCCATCAAGAGTAGCCTCTGCTGGAAAATACTCACAGTGAAACAGTGAAATCCTTCTAATAGTCGCTGAAAAGAGCGATATTCATGGGGAACCGTGCTGTCGTGAAATTCGAAGAGTTCGACGCTGATGAACTTCTTTTGGGATGCGTCACGCATCCTACTTCCATTGTAGCAGTATTTGGATGCAACATAGCCTATACGACGACTTGCGAGGGCAGCCGATGCATTACAAGGCATTGGTTTTTTCAGAACTAGGCTGCTATAAATACATTACCTGTCAATAGATCACAAAGGAGTTGAAGGTTTAGTTGTCCAAGGCTTACTTCGATCCGGGATCTGACCTCCTTACCGCAGTAACCGGCTCCACTCGCCACTGAACTACCCTCGTCCAAAGTCGGGCTAACATATTCTGGGTCAATTGCCACATAACATCATTCTTTTGTCCTTCGCAGTATGTCGACATAATATGACCCTATAAACCCTTTACGAGGTAATAATATCTAACAGCCGCCTTTGTCAAAGCTAAGCATGAGACAAAACTTCTTACATATCTCACCAAACTTGTTTTACTTACTATAGTTTTCATAGAGTTACATGATTTAGTAACGTTGGTTAAGCGGGATGGTAGAAAAAGGACATTACAGTGCTCCAAACGCAATCTTTTTCGGAAACGGTGAAGAGGTGCTGGACTTGTTCAAGGCAACAATAGCAGGATTCCAATAATTCGATGCTAATGGTGTGGGGCGATGCGCTAGCCCAAGACAATCACACATGAAAAGAAGCTGACCAAAAAACTCACTTTTATACGTCGCTAGAACAGAGACGATCACTGACAAAGGAGGAGGGGCGTACAGATTATGTACGCGCGTCACCATTTGGCCGTAATGGAGAGTGCGTGATTGGCTGCGGAGGCATTTGCGGTCGTTTTAGGACCACAAGGACTATTGAAACTTGGTCCTTTGAAGCAATCAATGTGGTGCACCAATAATGAAGCAGTGTGGTTTTACTGATTGTATTGAACCTCTGAACGCGACTTTGCTGACTATCGAAAGTAATGGTGTTCAGGAATGTACTTGCCAGCAATTGCAATTGGGGCGCATTTACTGCGCGCAAGTTCAGACAGCTCACCCACCCTATCCCTCACTTCGTTTCTTATCCGAGGAAGGGGAGCCCTCGTTTTGAGACCTCGTGGGCCTCATTCTTTCCCTTTTTCTTCGTCATCAGCTTACTCCCTACCTACAACTTCGTCACCAACCGCCTAACCCTCGAATTCGATCTAAGAATGTTGCTTTAATCAGGCAGGTTTCGATGTGCTACAAGGACTTCTGTTCAAGTGTTCTCATGATTCAGAACGAAATGGCTTGGCCTAGGAGGCAGGTCAAAACGTACTGAGCCCTTTATCGTTGGTTAACTGGCAATGTCTAGAGGAGATAAGGGACTACGGGAGAGTCCTCGTTCGGGGTGTAGTGTTCCATGGGCCAGCTGTGCTTTGCATTGTTGTCGGTCGGGCGTTCTGCACAACTAAATTGCATTACTAGTGCAGCTTTTTCAGACAACGATATTATAGCGATCTCAACAAGATGGGACCAAATTCTGATCGCATATACGCCATCTTCGCTTCTAACTGGAAATCAGCTGAAATCTCTCGGGTGTAGTTTGTTGCAACGAGGGCTTTGTGGTTTTTTAGCTGACCGCTTGTTGATACCTGAATTTATTGCGATGCATTGATAACTCTCTCCACTCTCTCCTAGCTCACATTCTCCTTCATCTCCTCTAACCCTCCTTTGATCGTTGCCGCTCACCTGGCCCGCCGGCGTCGATCCTCCCACACTTCGTGCCCGGCTCAACGAAGCATTCACCCAGGCCTGCATGGCTTCGCCGACATTTCTCTTCACTATCACAACTACTGTAATTTCGCATGCTCTAGAGCCACTTCAAAGCTTGAGTTCTTCTTCATGCCTCTTTCTACGAGTGAGCATAAATGCGCTCTTCATGAGAGTCTCCTTTTTATTCGTTTCGAGCATGTTATTTCCGACGTTCAAGCGCATTTGTTTGCCGTGCTGTCGTTATCGAATAACATTCTGCCGAATATTCTACTCAAATAGATTCGTGCATCTTTTCACTCAATCTGAAGAGAATCAAATGAATCCAAATATCTCAGGCACCATCGCTCTTCTCTCACATCATTGGTTCCGTTCCACGTCTTCTCCCTCGTTCAGTATTCACCGAATTTCCGTTTTTTGCTACTGTAAATCCATTTCATAGACAGCCTCATTAGATTCCCTATTCTGATAGCAGGTTTACGGTCTAGGAATTATTTTAATTTCAAATTCCACACTAAAGGCAGAATTTACGATGAGAAAGCAACCCATACGGAATTACGTTAAGGATGATGAGTGGTACCAGACAGAAGGAAAAACTATGGGAAACGGCCCAGAACCCGAGAAATGGTACTCCTTGCTTTCCCCTTGATCTCGGCATTGATGTTGTGCCCTCTTCAATACAACGCTCTCTCTGCCATTTAACCGTCCGCTACGTATAGATCTGCAGCAAGTGATTAGTAGTCGGTGGGCGTACAGCGCCAACTGCGCCAAGAGTGAGCCATGCTAAATCGCCGAGGTCGAATCTTTCGCTGCCGATTTCGTGTCAGTTCGCACTCTCAGTAGGTCCACCGGTTTCTCCACTAGGCAATTTTCCACTTCTTCAAGTTTCGTACTTCTCGTGGAGTCCTCCTTTGAGGTGGCATAAGATCGTCAATTCACTCCAGTACCAACGGCCGATCCGAAAAGGTATCTTCCATCTCAAACACAGGAAAATCTTAGTTCGTGGACATATGAGTCTTCTCTCTTGGTATCAAGGTCAACTGTATATCCGCTATTTGAACGAGGGGGTAGCATTTGTGGTATCGTGAAGAGGGGAAGGGGGGGGGGGAGGGTTCGGGCTTAAGCAAGGTTATCATAGTGGGAACGGAGTCTTATAGAGGTCCTCAAACGGGGCTGCTTTTGACGGCTTTTTCGACGACTTGGGGAATTGGGCTGTGTCGACTGGTCTCAGAATCAAATGCTATAGAAACAGTCATGATGGTAAGGGTGGTGGTCGGAGAAGGGGAAATTGAGGATTGTATTGAGGAGCTTTCTAAGGCTGATTGTGGTGATAGGAGTCGCATCAAGACTAACTTGAAAAGGGGAGGGGAGCTCGCAAAATTATTGAAAAAGTACGAATAAGACGGTGATCATGCTTAGTATATTCCTGGGAGATACTATGAACTCCGCTGCAAACCAGGAAAATGTTTAGCTTCTCAGGAACTTTGAATTGGGACCTAGGTAATTCGATAGAGCCTAGAATTCCCGTTACAAACACGAAGGACCAGAATGCTGCGCGATTTTGCCGAGGAAATGAGCGATCATGTGGCTGTTGATGAACCGTTGGTACAATGTATCTGATGAAGCCTACTCTCAAGGATTTTTGATGTAAATCCTTTCAAGATGTGATCCATCCTTAGCGCAAGTGCCATTTGGCACCAGTCTAGAAGCGCCAGCCTGAAA
This sequence comes from Teladorsagia circumcincta, assembly GCA_002352805.1. NCBI lineage: Eukaryota > Metazoa > Nematoda > Chromadorea > Rhabditida > Trichostrongylidae > Teladorsagia > Teladorsagia circumcincta. Next base: position 26,877 of record KZ345527.1, read on the forward strand.
TGTTAAATCCATGGGACCACCTTGAACGCTAAGATTTTATTGGAGTTTTGGTCTTCACACTTGCAACCACCATGCAGGGCTCGGCGTAATGTGGCTCGGGAAGCACTTTGTTAAAAGGCCTAGGATCAATCCTAGGCAGCAGGGACGAACTCCGGAGAATACGAAAATTCCTTCCGCACACCGAAGTCCCTCGACTTTGACCTGAAAGTTAGCGTTCCCGTGATGTTATGTGCTGTCCCCCCCGAGCCACATTGCGCCCAGGGCCCTAGGTTCTGTTCCATGGGGAGTTGAAACAGTTTTCTGGGGTTCTCGATTTCACAAATGTCCAGGTGGAACAGGGGCCCATATACGCTAATACGTGAGAGAGGCGAAAAACATGGCTTTTTCTCCCATGGCGCACATCAGCAGAATTTCTCACTGGCTTCCGTCATTGACGGAAGTTTCACGGCAAGTCCGCCATGAGCTGTACACTGCCTTCACCACCGTGATTCTCAGGAGTAGTTGCCCTGATTATGCAAAACCCCGATGACCGATAA
>KZ345527.1:27512-37740 GCA_002352805.1 Teladorsagia circumcincta
CGATACGACGAGGAGCTCGTTAAGCTCGGACGTTGCACCAGTTCTCGGATCATATTCTTATATCCGGCTGGGCAATAGATCACGATGAGGATATTACAAAGGCTTGATGCTTCTCGAATTCGGTCCAGTCATCTGGTTTGGATTTAACAACTTGTGACTAACTCCTTTTGAATGAGTAAGGGAGAGTCTTTTCCCAATGCCACCTCCCCCTGTGCAATTATGATCTGGTAGCACTGCTCCTTTGTAGAAAGACTAGAGGAAACCCACCTCGTGATTAGGAGCCAACAGTCATGACTAGGAACATTGAGGAGCCTTGAGGGCACAACCCAGGCACAAGTCGTATGCACGATTCCTTTTAGTCCATAGTATAGAACCTCAGAGAACGAAACCACAGGTATGGCGCTCCCGTGCATGGAAATCATCCGACACGGGCGCTAGGCGCAAAGTTAGCTGCAACAGCTTCAATGTTACCAATCTGCAGCAGGCTGTTGTCTAGCACGCTCTCATGTGTCACGCTCTCTCCCCCCATGCTCTGCTCTCCGCGCTCGCTCTATCAGTGCCTTAGCACAGCCGGATTACGAAAAAGAGCAAGTCTTGAAACCTGAGCCATTTCCACAGGTTTTTGTCCTGTCTTCTTTACTACCCCCATTTCGCACCAATACTTTCATTTCATATCAAGAACCACATCCGTTTGATCCTGGGGAATGCAATGTATCACACAAGAAACTGATATTTATTGAAGCAGGCTTGAAAATGCTGATTCCAATGAGCTGAACGGATAGGCACCTTCTTTTTATGCATTTTCTTGTTTGTACCTCAAATCACAGCTCATCCGTTCTTTCTTTTGGCCGGCTGTCGCCCAGCGATTTCTGAGGCGGAAGATAGGCTGTAGCCGCTTCTTGAGCAAAGCTCAAAATCGTGGCTACAGACTCATGACGCGATTCAGTGAGCATAACTTCGAGCTCATCTTCATGAAAGCGACTTCGAGGGCTTATCTTCTGGTTCCTGTTTTTCCGGATCAAAATAGCTGACTGTTGTATTGGTTGTGAAGACATCGCTAACGTCATTATAGAGTGGTACGAGATGTGAAATGTGACGAAATAACGTGAACGTATGTCCTCAATTTGCGTCGATTGGAGCGGAGCAGTTGCGAGAACAGACGTACTGAGTTTGTCAGAGGGCGATGAAGACGAACTCATGCTTGAGATTGAAACCTGTTGCACTTGTACGTCCGAAATGACTGATTACCCTGAAAAAGTTGAAATACGTGGTCAATTACTGGGGGAATCAGTAGTAATATTGGTTGTCAGTAGTTGTTTGATACGTGCGATCATGCACAGGCTGTTGAGCTCGGGAACTCTGCGGGTCCGCGGTTCCTTCCATCAATGACAAATCGCTGCTTTACTTCCGCATCAGCTGCAACACATCGTCGCGCTTTTTTACGTTTCTCACCACACATCGAATTATGGCGCTCGTGTCGTTCGGGGGTGGGGGGGCATTCAAGTGAGTGAGCCACTTACAGCACTTGGGACTTAGCTATAAGCAGAAGAAGGGATCCTGGGGAAGTCATGAGCAATTTTTGTTTTTCTTAAGTTTCTCCCCTCTCGTGGGGCTTAATCCCAATGTCACCTCATCGTGTTTTTGAGTGCCCGTTTTGAGTGCCCCCCACCCAGGCCATGATCGCCATACAGCTGCACTCTTGCATATTCTTCCAGAGAATTACTCATTGTTCCTCCTCCGTTTGGTTCCCGATTCCTTTTTTTACTTATTTCTTTCTGCCTGTTTTAATTCACAATAGGTGTGTTCATAGTACAGTTTGGGTCTCATCCAGTAAGGAGGGACATCACGGTGCACAATCTGCTCCAGCGCCAATTAGGCTAGTGGAGTCCTTCAGAGTTACGAACCGCTATGAGCTTCATTATTACGATATTTCTTGGTTTTTACGTAAATTGTATGTGTTGTTGAGCCGGATGTTAACAAAAAACAATATTCACCTCGTGAGCAGCTAGGAGTGAGCCTATGTATATAGGAAGAGGGGGGAGCGAGTTCCCCGGTGAAAACGGAGACTACTGGGGCCGTAAGGTATGCTCTCCTGTACGGGATTCGGGTCACCCCGACTATGGCATCCCCGAAAGCAGCTGTAGAGTAGGGTGCTCGCGGGGCGTCCTAGGGGAGTCAGCCATACAGGGGCTCTTCGTGGCGGGAGGCCCCGATTCGGATCTCCTCGACTATGGCGTCCCCAAAAGCTTTCGGGGTAAGCATACCTTACGAGGATGGGGACCCTGCCCTATTCGGGAGAGCATACCTTACGACCCCTGAACGCCTGGGCTTGGTCCTTAACATTTACAAAAAGTATGTTCCTCGTGGTTTGAAATGCGTTGAGCGCCTTGGAGCACAGGTTCCCCCCCCCCTTTCTAGATGAGACCTAAAGATTACTCTGTACTTTTTCTATAACCAGGTCAGTTTCCCAGTTTCTTGCTCCTTAAACTCTTCCAGTTTGTTGTGGTTTCTTTTCTCTTTCTCTCTTCTTTTCTTCTTTCCCTCTTTATTTTTCGATACCGCAATAAAATTGATAAACAAACAAATAAACAAGTGATCTCACCTAAAATTTGCGATCTATTTGCAACAGCTAAGTGTGCAAGCTGTTGTCCATTCCGTATCCGCTTATTGTGGACATGGAGTGAAATCAGTCTGAAGACGTCACCAGCGATGCCACGCCTCCTTCTCACTTCTATTTTCGTTATGCGTGGTTGGTTCCCTTCGCGCACGGCACACCAGGCCCTTCCTTTATCCCGAGAAATAAGAAACGGGGTTTTTCTCTGGTTCCTCTGTTTTCCGTCTCACTTGTTTTGAATCGCTCTTCGTCTCGTCGCATCTTCACTTTTTTGTCTTTCAAATAGCTCGTGTTTTATTATGGAATTGGCTTTGGCCCTCGTTGGCATCTCGTGTCGAAAAGGTGCTCAAGCAAGGCTGGAGAGCTGAAACGAGGGTTCTAATTGGAAAATACTCTAGGTGATGGGCAACTCCTCCAGTTCTACGTCGTCGAGAGTTCGGCATAAATCTGAATCTATGGAGATTCGTCAGAAAAAGAACAAGCCCGAAGGGGGTGAGGGGTTCGCAACAAAGAGTCGCTCGCTTATGGAATTGGGAAGTGGTCAACGAGTCAAGCGATCCATCGCTACCATCAAGCCGACCGACCGACCAAGACAACCACTAAAGGAGACTCGCAGTGGAAGGTGGGCGTACCTATTGAATTATTCATTCTTTTCTCTCTTTGTTTATCTTTATGAACCTCAGAAATTGTAAGTGACAAAGCTAATGTTTAGTTCTGCACAATAAGGAAATTTTAAACTTTCTTGCAAAAACATAACACGTTGGTTCGAGACAGATTGCTCACCCTAGTTTCCAGCTCTATACCAAGCTATCGCTATGCAGAGCACGGGGCACCCTCTAGGACCAAACCTAGGAGGAGCAAGATCTTCGTTGAAATTGAAATTCCTCGCTCACTTTGGAGCTTCCGGTGCTTAACCCTTCGACGACCGCGCGCTCTGAACATGTATGGCGTGTGGGACCGTGGTATGCGGCCGTGGCCCCATTACGAGTGTTCTTCCCTTTTGTTATACATGAGCAGTCTTCGGACCATTCTGTGTGTGAGTTTCCGGAATAAAGATCTTTAACCAATCATTGCTCGAAGAGTTGGAAAATCACCAAATCGGGCGATTCCCCAGGAGTTTTCTGCCGTGGCCCGCAGGCGCGCCATGCCGTCCCACGCGACCGGTTTGGTGTGGCCCGTCGGCGGGCCATACGGTCGTGAAAGGGTAAATTAGCGGATATTTTGCGTAGTTTCAAACACGTTGAAACTAAAATGTCCCCCTGCCTTGAGATAGCGTCCTCCCATTCTATTGCCATGGTTTATCTTTACTAATTTCGTTTGTCAGAGATTTGAAACGAAACGCTTCACGAATTGAGTTTGGAAAAGACCCTGGCGCAGCAGATTTGCTCCTTTCACTTTTTGCTTTGGGGAGATTTCTAGATATGGCTGGGAAATTGACATAAGGTCACATGCACATCGATCAGCTGAGTTCGAAAAAGCGACAAGTATGGATGTCATGAAAAGATGCGATCTATAGCCGTGTTAATGTTGCCGGCGTCTTTTATCACTGAGCGTCTAACCATTACTAGAATTGAGACTTAGTTTCTGCTCTTGAACATCTTCCCGTTATTGAAATCAGATCTCTTTCTCCTGGAACCGTTTCAATTTCCTGAACAAGAGCTTCTGGCGCTGATGAGCATGTTACTGAAAAGGTTCTTGAATTTGTGCATTTTCATGAGTTGTTAGCTCTGTTATTTCCCCTTTATACTCATTTATCCGAAGAGATTTATTTGTTATTCGACAAGATGTATATGCCTTTCGGAAATAGGCTCTTTCTCATGCCCATGTCTATTGTTTTCTTGAACAGACTATTTTGCTATTCTTCACATAGACCAGGAAGCTGCGAGGGCAGCGCGGCGCATCTGCAACGGAAAAGGGCTAATCTGCCACTCTGAAATGATTTGCATGGTTCAGAAATAGAAATTCTGGTCTGAAAGACGCACTGCGATCCAATCTCCTACTAAGAGCTGCATGAGGCCAGATTGAGATATCGTAGTTCTTTCGAAACCATCGTGGGCAAGAAAACCGAGACAAAAATTCGCCTGCCCTAAAGGCACGGGTCGGGATCGAATTGGTGTGTGTGTTAATATTTGCCGCATTTTCTCTAGCAACGTCGAAACCTTTGCATGCGGGTTTTGTGAAGGTAACATTGCTGACTTCATAGCTAAGGTGTGCAAGCAATCTCTTTTCATCTGCAACCTGTTTCTCGGAATGTCAGAGGTTTTAAAGCTGCGAAATGCCACTCAGATGTTGACAACTTGGCTGTTTCATTGTTGTGTAATGTCACTGGTAATCCTTCCGTTTATCTATGGATAATGGCAGTAAATGTCAGCGCTGTTTTTAGTAACGGCTGAGACTTTGTGATGAGTGTATGAGGTATAAGTGAGATCTCCTGACATATGCTAGTGTCAAGAAACAAGCAAAAAGAGTAGAAAAGTAGTTTTGCAACAATTTTTCGAATACCATCCGTTACCCTAAAATGCCACTTCTTTCCTGGTTTACTTTAAAGTCCAGAAATCGTTTGTTTTTCGGCACATTATCCTCAAGGGACTGCCATACACACGATTAGCGTCGTCAAGTGCGGCCCGGCTGCTCTAGCCATCGCGCCAATATAGCTGCCCTTTCGTGTCATAAGTTTCAGTGATAAATATCATAGTCAAATGTCAATTCAAAGTTTCTCAGAACTGCAACAGTCACTCCAAACATGTTATTCACGGTCTCAATTACTAGTATAAAGTAATTTCAGGGCCCCAGTGTAATCTTAGCAGTCGCATGCTCTTTTTCTATGGGCAAAGGGCCTATTTATATCTAAGCGGGGGCAACTTCTCGTTTTAATATCATTAAAGCCAGTTGTAGATTCTAACAATAGTGAAGTATATTGTAATGAGCTAATCAATGAAGTGCTACCAGCATTAAAAACCACCTATTGCTCTATGATTTACCTACAGAACAAATGACGTTAATGCTCGACACATGTTACACTCGAATTTTCTGAGCAGTTAACGAGATGTTCCTGAGTTTTTCGGAGATTTACGATTCCCGTTTGCGATCTTCGTCTGGACATGTGAAATAGACTGCGGTGAGACCGCAGGTTGGGGGGGGGGGGGGTGCCACTCCAGTAATCATGATAGGGATAAGAGCGCTCATAACACGTGATGCGCCAAGGTAATTTATAAGTGCTTCTATCTACTAGTACTACTACTACTTTTAGTACTTCTACTTCTTTGCTTCAAGGTTTTGGCTTGGAGTGGCATGAGAAAATGATACTAAACCAGAGGAACCATCCTTGGTAGACCTAAGTGTGGAGGAGCACCAGAACGTTGACCACGTGCCGAAATTGTCTAGGATGTGTGCAGAATGATATCTGGGGGGATGAGGAGGGGGGGGGGGTGGAGTAGGACACCCACCGTCCTTTAGCGTACCATCAAAGTGTGTCCTCTACCATTACCTTACCCTTAAAATAGAAAGGCTCAAAAGGATGCTCTTTAGTACTGCGGATAAGATTAGATTGAATGGCCTTCCAAACTCAATTGTCATCGTGAGTAGATTCGTATTTTGTCACCATAAACAAACCTTGAAAATTAACTAATATTCACCAGCAGCTTTCTTTGCTCTGCTTTCGCTGTCGATGAGGCTCGATGCTTTCACTAGTATTAAAATTTAGCTAAAGATAGCAAATTATGGTGACTAGATTTTGATTAAATGCTTCGTATGCGTAAGATGTACTTTACTTGCTCTGGCTGAATTTGCTTGTTTCAAAAGGGTTTTAAAATGTTAAGTTCTCACTGAAATTGAAAATTTGAAAATGCTTTTTTCAGCCATGAAAATAGCCTGGACACAATAGGGAAGGGGTCGGCGTGACCAGCAGGGTGAAAAGCGGTCGACGTATCGGCAATGGCGCGTCGAGGACTTTCGCCCATCCAGTCACGCTCTCCCGCGTGGGCATTCACTCTCGCCACCCTCGAGCCATCTGTGCCCTCCGCACGTACATTAACTCTCGCCGCTATTCTCGCACAGCAGAGAGGAATTCCTCGACCGTTAATGATATTGGCGAACAATCAGCCAATCTGTGTTGTTTGTGGTAAAAAAGAACTATTCGATACTCACTAGGTTTGTGTTCAACTGTGAGCTTGAATTGCAGTATCCGATACCATTCTTAGTAACATATCCATGAGACCAAAGAAATCAACCTGAACCTTGAACTTCACAAAGTCTTCAGTAAGGTCCACCACACATTACTTACTGCCAGAAAAAAAAGCAGTGAAGAGCTTACCCTTGAGGACAAAACAATAGAGGCGAGTTATGGACTCATTAAGACCAATCTATAGCGCTAAGCTTTAACTTTGTCACGTTCATCGCAGAAGGTGTAATATGTCTCTGGAAATTTCGCTTTGTGTTGTCGCTTCTCAGAAATGATAAACTCCAAATTGCTAGGCAGTAATGGGTTGCTTGAAAAAAAATCCTGATTACCATGACCTTGACCCGTCTCTTCAAGCAGCTGGTTCACAGTTTCAATCTTTAGCACTTTTCTTCGAAAAAATGCGCCTGTTGGGAGAAAGAAAACGAGAATCATGCGGCAAATGTTCTGGAAATCATTTTGATACGGCTCTGCCCAAGGTGATTAACTATCAAAATGTGTTCATCAATTAAACCTCCCTGTGCTTGCGTCAAAGCCATAGCCTCCATCTGTCAATGAGCATTCACCTGGTTCATCTGAAATGTTCTGGTCTTCGCTTCGCCCAACGAACAATCGAAGTAAATTGGAATGTCGAGTTTTTCACCCGTTCGTATGACCTCACACGCACAATGGCCTGGCTGTCCGTCTGGCGCTATCCGAGTTGACGTGGCTTAGTTGCCCGACAGCAGCTTTTGACGACACACTTTGTCAGCCTTCATTTCTCCGGGGAGAAAAACCCACTAGGACAAGCAACACATACACATTGTTTATGAGTGGAACCACGCCAATAATAAATCTTTAGGCCTAACCCTGTCACAAAAACTGAGCTTATCTTTTCAGTACCGTGAATGGCTTGGCACGCTCGAAGTCGTTACGGAAAGACTTGTCACATCCGATCAGCAGTCAGGGAAGGGAGATCATTCTGCAATGCTTTGAAAATCCTCACTCCGAATTCGGCAATAAGGTTTGTCTATCTGGAGCCTTTTTCAGTGTTTTTCACGCATATCCAGGCTCGAGCATGAACTAAGGGACCAGCCCGTGCACTTTTGCATGCTTCAACAAGCCAGTTTCAGCGATGAGGAACTGAGGCACATTGCGATGAAAAAACAGCGCCCAATCACATCGTCCAAAACGGCCTTCTAAATGTGCTGTGAGCACTGCTAATGTCCGAGATTACTCGCCGTTTTAACGTCCAAGAATACTTCGCTAAGCCGCGTAAGCTCTATGTTTTCTCATGTGAGCCAGTACCAGTTGCTGCACGGTGTTTTGCAGAATCGAGGTGAACCTTTATGAAGGCTGCAGCCATCACATGTGCAGAGCAGGGTTTTTTTCAGAATAGATAAGAAGACAATTTTGATCATCGGTTCAGTTAAGGGCGGAGCGATGACAAGACAGGCCCATTAGGAATAAAGGTAGAAGTGGCCATTGATGCAGGGTCCGAGAGAAAGGACCAAGCAAATATCTCAGAACACAAGAAATGGGACCCCTTTTGCCCTCCCCCCGTTTTGCCCTTTGATAAGCATATGAGATATGCTGACCTTATCAACGCTAACTGCCAGGCTGCTAGAGCCAGATGGCTAGGAGGTGGGCGGGCAGCGGCGATAGCGGCGCGCGATCGCCGAAGACATATCCTTTGCTGCGAATTGCTTGTAGATCGCACCCTTAAGGAGTCTGCCTTGCTTCCCATTAGGTACAGGTTTCTCCTACTTCGACCTCCAACCTTATCGTGGAATCCTTTGACACCGTAATGTGCGCACGTAGTCATATTTTTTTTCTCGAAATTCCAACAGTAGGTATCAACTCACTAATGGTTTCATAACTGGTGATAAGTGTACTATTTTATATATCCGATAATAGTTATGGACAACTTTGGAACCTAGAAATGAAGGCACAAATCGAGCAAAAAGGGTTCCCTTCGTGTGGAAATACGGGACGTATGTGTCCCGCGCTGTCGTTAATGTGTTTCTGTTGCGTTCCTTGTATGAGGAAACGCTCAGGGCCTCTCTTAGAGGAATATTGTTGAAACTAGATAAGGAGAAATGGAGTATCGTTTTGCAGGTGCTGCAACGGATCTTTGAGAAGAGAATCGACTATCAGAAGTATGTTTACACGTTGGGCAGAGAGCGAGCCTATCAAATGAGCATACGGCTCAAAGAACTTGTTGAGGAGGTCGTGTCAAAGGTTTGTTTACTCGATCAGACCACAATTGCTTCAAATAGTAAAGCAGATGCTACTTACTGATGGGGAGGAGAAACTGTGTGCGATCACAATGTGGCTCTGGAACAATTTTGTCAGGGTTACTGCTTCATATGTGTTGCGATCTACTATGGACCCCTCAGATGAAGTCAAACAGTTCACTTGGTATTGATCTGGTTTGTATAGAGTTCGCCACGTATCTTGCTCAAAGGTCACATCAGAGTGGTGACTGATAGGAGAATAATGAAATAATAGTAAAAAAAATAAAATAAAATAAACTTTCGGTTCAAGCACCTAGGACAAGTATAAGAGCCAGGTTTTTCACTTCAAGGGCAGTAACTGAATCTTCCAAACTGACCAAAAAATTTGTTATGCCCAAAAGTACAATACAATTAAAAAAACATCTTGCGGCGTTATCTGACATGAGGGCATTCTGTGACCTAGTCGGCAGGAAGGTTTTCTTATCTCGTTCTTACTGCCTCGTATATATTAGCCGTTTTATCCACAATTTATTCTGTTGTTGTTTTTTTCTACTTATTAAGTTGGTTTGCTACACGAAGAACCAGATTGATCGTTTCTTTTTTTTCGTTGACTTGAAGTTGTATTATTCCATGTGCCCGACACATGCAATAAATAAAATAATAGTGAAAATTTTTTCCGGTAAGCAAAAGGTATTAAAACTAGCTCGGTAAGCAAAAGGTGCGGGTTCAAGCCCCGTTTGGGGCGGAAGTTTTGTTCACAACCTAGCATTCTTGTGAAACATTTGCTAGGCGAACTGCGGCCAAAAACGGTACGGTTAACAAACAAAAACAAGTAGAAGTGATAGAAATTAGTAAGGCTATGGCATCAGTTGCAGGGTGAAAATCGCTCGAGGAAACGGCAACCTAGTCGAGGATTTTCGTAGGTTCTTTCACGCTCTCCCAAGCGAACATTCCCTCTTGGCACCTGCAAGCCGTCTGTACCCTCCGCGTGTACATGGACTCTCGACGCAACTCTCGCACAGCAGAGAGCCATGGTCGAAGGTTCCTCGACCGTCATCCACCCTGATTAGTTGTGCAGACAAGCTGACAGACAGGTCTACTCATGAGTCTAGTGCAAGAAGTAGGGTAACCCAAAACGGTTGGAACTCGTGCCTGGCATAGGCGTACGAATTTCAAGTGTGCCGTGCCAACCGCTATTCCTTCACCCTCATCACTAGTATA
>KZ345528.1:33204-44390 GCA_002352805.1 Teladorsagia circumcincta
ATTACATGCAGTTAGACAGTCAGAAAGTTGCGATCGTTGCTGTCGTCAGACCGACTATGCACGCGCCCACACCGCGTCCACCACTGCTGTGGCCGGGTGCAGCAAGCCCCAACTAGGGGATGGGTCCCCTAAACTCTGCGTCCCTACCGTGTCGACGACGCAACTCTCGTGGGGACGTATGCTGAATGTTGGGTAAAGGCTGGGGTCCCGGACCCGCGATGCTGAATGATGGGAGAACGTCGGGAGGTTCGTCGCAGGACCCACCGATTTCTGGTCATTCCTTTGATTTTTTGGGCCACGAGCCACGAATACAGAGCCACGAATGACCAGTAGTCGGTGGGTCTTGCGACGAAGCTCCCGACGTTTTCCCATCATTCAGCATCGCGGGTCGGGGACCCCAGCCCCTACCCAACATTCAGCATACGGCCCGTGGTTGAGATTAGGGGAAGAGTTCAGAGATGCAGAGTTTTGGGGACCAATACCCTAGCTGGGGCTTGCTGCACCCGGCCCCTGAAGAGTGGACCCGGGTGTCCGCAACGAAAAAAAGTCTCGCGCGCGAAAGCGGAATAGTTGCTTTCTTTCCTAGTGAACCACACGCAATCCAGAGGGGGGAGGGGGAGGTGAGGGCAGTCACTTAACATGCGTGAAAGGCTAGAATGTGGAAGTTCCGTCATAGGGTATCGCAACGTCATTTCATTGGGCATCAGTCCCTACATACATAAATTTTGCACCTACCGTATTCAAAAAATGCGGCGGCCCATCTAACTTGTATTGAACCGCGTTCTGTCCCAGCAACCCACAACCTTTCCAATCCAGAGCAAAATTTGGGCACGCCGCGCGTCATTCATCTAAAATACTCTTACAGCTCAAAAATTATGCAATGTAAAATCTTATCATCACAAACATCGTAGCGGGCTCGAACGCTTCCAATGAGCTGGTATGGCCGAAGAACAAGAGGTTGTTCCTTCGTCACAGTTTGGAAACAATAATGTCATTCTTGCGATAAGCTACAGGTTAGTTCATTGAGGTAGCGGTTTTCGTATGGAAAAAATCTGCTCGTGAAGTATAGGTGTAGATTGAAGACTTTTGCAGTCATCTTCGAAAACTTGGATGAAGATTCTGGTTACTGCTGTTGTTAGATATTTGACTGCTAGATATTTAGTGCGGGCTATCTTGGAGCTGCAGTTTACGATCAGGCTCACACTGCCATCAAACTGCTTCGTGATGTCGGAGAAGACCATGAATTTCGCCTATTGACAGCTCGTAAGTAATACAACAATCCACGTTACCTTCCAGTCTAAAGTAACTTGAATTCCAGTTCTGCAACAAGAAGAACCAACAACTGTCCTCTCCAATAAAGCACAAGATGTTCGACTGGTTTCCTTCATTTGCATTTATTGTCTGTAGATTTCCTGGAATTCAACATCGTTCTTACATATGGATCGTTTATAGTTGACGATCGTACGTGCGATTGGGCGAGTAGGCGATTAGGCGAGAAGACTGCATACATGGACTAGTTTGCTCCGCCCATAGAGCGCTGCAGGCGAGTAGGCAAGTAGACGAATAGGCCACCGCTCAGTGGGCGGAGAATAAATCAATACGTATCCTATCTTTATCGCCTACTCGGCTACTCGCCTGATCGATACGTACGCTTTTCTTCTTGAATCATCGCCCAACCGCCTAGTCGCCCAATCGCACTTACTACCGCCAACTATAAGCGATCCATTACACATATTCAATGGCTTAATTTAGGTGGGCAGGAGAAGCCTCTAGATGATGTTTACGTGGAGAACTCGAGCGATTTAGAGGGGACGGGTGTCACGCAGTCCTCCGTCTCCATTGGAGAAATTTCCTCGAAGTCGGACAACTCAGCTGTCCAATCAGCAGCTGCTGAAGGCGGAAACGAAGGAGAGAAAGAAGTGGAAGAAGAAAGAGAAAAAGCTGACGAAATGGACGAGCTTTCTGATGACGAAGATCTCGACTCAGATTCTACGCCACCCACGCTGATTTTTCTTCCAAACAACGCTTATAGTAAGTTATTCCTGTTATTCCCGATACAAGCCTATTTAGAGCAATTTCGCTAGCCCATTCGACTAGATATACACTGGTAGAAAAACTCGAGAGACGTTCCGGATCTGTAATACTCGGATTTTTTTTACAAACTTCGGGGTTCATTTCATGGATGTACTGGGTGAGAAGGTGCGATAAAGATCAGCTGATTTCATGCTTATTTGTAGTAATTTGATGCTCGATGTCATGGTTTCTAAGTAATTTGGAGCCATAATAAGGCGCTGCCTTGTTCTCGACAAATGTGAGCCTAAACTGATAGCAAAAGACCTACTATATACAAATTGATTTTTTGATCTTGAAGCTGGTCCTGCAACACTGCAATTGGGGGTGTCTAAGAATTTTAACACAGAGTTACATGTATTCTCTTTATAGCTTCTTATTTTAGATTATGAGACTGGCTTCAGACGAATTTCGGAATTATTCGCCGAGGAGTGTTTCACCGAGTCTGAAAATCAATTAGTTACAAGATTTCGAATCGATATAACATCAAGGAACATGGTAAGTTCCCTTTATGATCACCGTAATCCTAGAGAATAAAGGATCCTAGATCAACGTGACCATTTGTAGTGGGGTGCATATCGGTAGCCATGTTTTCGTGGGCTGATATCAAATCTGGTTCACGACTTTGGCAAGAATTTCTGGATTGGTAATGGCGGACAGCTGCTCATACCATGACCCTACAAGACGAAGGTCCCACCACAAATTGTCCCGTTGACTAGGGATCCTTTTTTACCAAATTGCATAAAAGCTACCAAAAATGGTTCAGGTACGCGCCTTGGGGGCATTGCTGAAGTATCTTGATTCCGCTCGCATAGGTGTGGAATTCGAACCGCTAAATGTTCGCACTCCCGTTACTGCTATCAAAACGATAGTTGTGTAAGTACTGTAATTGTTTCATTCCGAAGTGATCCGATGTTTTCATATTTCAACAATAGCTAAATTTGCATATTAAGTGCGGAAATGGTTGAAATAGACAAGGCTACTTTTCATGCTCTCGATATTTTCGCAGATAACAAGAAAGCGGAGGTACCATTTTGGTTTTTCGCCATCTTCAAAAACACTACCAGAAAAATTTTAAGTGTTTCATCAGTTCTATCCCATATCTGACGAGCGATGCTTTGAGAAAATCTTCAGAGGAGTTACCGTCACGGCGTTTCCCACCCGCGCTCTGCTGTGTCCCTGTTCAGCTTGTGCAACAGATGTAAATCCGGCGTTGGAAAAAATACACTCAGGTATGTCGTGCCTAGTTCTGAAATCGTTGTTGTTATGGCTTGGTTAGTGGGCTGTTAAGAGACACAACTATTTTGTTCACATAGCTGAATACGAATAATCAGAAAATAGTTGTGCCGTTTTGATTGTAATGGTTTGAGCACCCTGGTATTCCAGGAAATGGTTTGAGAGGCCTACCACATGCCAAGATATTCTAAGCAGTCGACAGCAAGCAGTCTCATATTTTCTGCAGGTGTAGTGAAAGTTTTTTCTTCATTCTAAAAGTTTTTTTATTTTCAAACTTTCCACATCTATAAAGCGGGCTCAAATGTTGCCAAAATCAGTCGTTGTTTCAGGACTGTAATTTAGACATAACCGCGAAAATCTTCGGACTTCTAGGCGCCATGAGAAGCGTGAGGGTAGGTTAACGCATATAAATTACCAAGCAGTTGCTCAACTCATTCCCAACGTAACTTGAATTTAGTATATCCTAAACCGCCTGAGGTCTGGTACAGCAAAGGTGAAACACTGGGAGAGCCTTTACAAGGTACAAGGATGCTCATGGAATCTCCATTTTCGAACAATCTATTTCTTTCCACACATTCAGATGATTTCCAACGCCGTATCTATTGGAAGATATATGGAAAGTTTAAGTACGAAGTTATCACTGGTGGAAGATGACATGGAATGTTTTGGAGATACTTTAGCTGAAACAATGGCTGTATTGGGCGCGATGGTCCGTGGATAGAAAATATATCAGCTCATCTTTTCTTAAAATCTATATCAGTTTTGGATTTTCAGATTGACTTCCGCGATTCTCTTGTGGAAAACCGCCTCGTAGTCAACTCCGGCGTTGATCCTGAACTGGATAGAGGTAGCCATGCTTTTACTTTCGATTACTCCGATGTTCCTGGAATTTCCTTTTACGTCGTCGTTATTTTAGCGAAAGAACTCTACCGACGGCTGCCTGGAATACTCACGCAAGTAGCACATGAAGAATCCAAACGTCTTCAGGCTGACACCTGTTCGGTGGCGTACGTGCCAATGATTGGATATTTACTAGCTGTACCTTACGACTTCAACGTGGAACAATTCGAGGAGTAAGTGCGTTTTTTTCGCGATGATATTTCAAACTCTTCAGTGGTTCTTGTCTGCAGTCGCTGGAAAGCTTCACGCGAAATGTCAACTATTTGCGTATCTCAGTAAATTGTTCAGCAGGCATGCAGGTGGCGGGTAGCGAGACAGTTCAGACAATTTAGCTTCACGTTATGCATATTTTGCTTACTTTGTTTCTTAACTGCTGTTTCAACGCCGCAGTTCGCACTGCGGAAGTTTCACAAGGCGTCGGGACTCGTAGCCGCATCGCTTGCTTACCGGGCATATTATGCCACTATTACACTACCGAGCCCATTTTGCCCTAGATCAGCCTTTAGTGGTATATTTTGTAGCTTCCCAGGCTCAACTAATAATTGTAAAGCGAGGCATCCATGGCCAGTTGGGTCGGCATGGTATCCTTCGAAGAGGAGTATATCTTCCGCTTCTATAACTCCTTAGGAACATCGCGGTTACAACTTTCGCAATATTTTTCGAAAATGAAGAGTGTCTTGATTGGAAATTCGATATTTGCATTGTATCTTTTCGCACAGAAGTTCAGAAGAATGAAAACATGACCAATATACATGTTCTAGAGATATTCTTGAGTTTAGCCTTCAAGTGATCTACTCGACGGATAGTACATTGAATGTGAAGAGCGCTCGAATGAGAGAGCTCGATGAAGAGCTGGGCGACGTGAAGATGAAAATAATTGATAAGGAAACTACCATTGCAATCAGGTGAGTTAAATGGAAAATCATTAGCAAGCAAATTGTGGTTGTTGTCAAAAACCGAGTCATGACCTCAAATTGAGCATTAGGCCGCAGTTCTCCCAGAGCGAAAGGGTGTGTCGCTATGGTGAATATGGTCTACGCACTAAAACGTATTGGTAGCTGAGAGGGGGCACAAGTTTGACATGATATCCGTGTGAAGTTCGAGCGGCTGATCAATCTCCTTCACGCTTCAGTCCTCAATTCGATTCGTCTTCGCCTCTCAGCCATTGCGAGCACTGCCGTTGAGCACTCGCGCTAATTGCATGATATTCATAAATCTAGTTGTGGTCTAAAATATCTATGAAAAATGTTCGGATATTATTATGCTTTAGAATGTCTTCTCTAATATTATCGCGTTCTGCGCTACTGCTGGGAGTTGAACGTGCTGCATCTCTGTTGGATGCTGCGATTTCACTTGCATTAACAGCAAGACAGTTGGGGTAAGACTGCTGTCAAGTTTTGCATTTTTAATGAATTATGTAGTCAATAAATACCTAATCGTCAATGCTTTTATTTATTTTCTTATAGCCATGACATATTTGTGATGAGCAATGGCTAAAGGGAGGGTGTCGACAATATACAGGCTAAGCAGTATGGATAAAACGTTAATCCCTACTATATATAATGCGCTAAGTCTGTCTGTCTGTCTCTGTCTGTCTGTCTGTCTGTCTGTCTGTCTGTCTCTGTCTGTCTGTCTGTCTGTCTGTCTGTCTGTCTCTTGTCTCTCTGTCTGTCTGTCTGTCTGTCTGTCTGTCTGTCTGTCTGTCTGTCTGTCTGTCTGTCTGTCTGTCTGTCTGTCTGTCTGTCTGTCTGTCTGTCTCTCTGTCTGTCACGAAATTCCCTAGCTCCTGGAGATCCGTCTTAGGAGACCGGGTCAAGTGTGGGATGGGTGGGCCGGGTCTCGAGAAGTACAAAACATGCATCAGCTAGGCGGAGTCCCGTCTACAGTGGGCGTGTGGTGCGTCGAAATGAACTGTACCGATGACCAAGATTTTAGTTTTAGTGACAAAACAACCTCGAAATTGGACCAAAAAGTGGGTAAAGGTGTGCTTTGGTAAGTTACATCGTATTAGTAGGACCCACTCCCGGTAGGCGGAGCGTTCTCCAAAAGAGCAGTGCTGTATAAAAAATTCCATAACTCGGTTGGGAGAGAACCCACAGAACACAAAATGAAATAGTGTAGGGGAGCAATGTGTATGGTATTCAAAGCATGCGTGATGTGAGGGAGGATCGCCCACAGTGGGCGGGGCGCACTCTGAAGTGTACAGCGTTTTTTACAGGCCCTCATAATTTGGATCGTAGAAGTCCTAGAAAGCCGGAAAAAGGTGGATAGAGGTGGGTGGAGGAGTGGAGGTCAAGTGCCATCGGGAGGCGGAGCATGACCAAAGTGGGCGGAGTTTGCGACGAAAATTCATAACTCGGTCCAGGAAGTCCCGGAGACCGGGAAAAACTGGATAGGGGACTGACGGAGGAAAGGGGCTCAACTGCTATTGAAAGGCGGAGCATGCACGAAAGTGGGCGGAGTTTTCCACCCTATCTAATAACTCGGTTCCAAGATGTCCCGGAGACGGGAAAACGTGGGTAGAGGTTGGAGAAGAGATGAAGGTCAACTTTCATCGATGAGCGAAGCATTTACCAAAGTGGGCGGGGTTTGCCACGGAAATTTGTAGCTCAATTGCTGTTCCTTCAAGGCTTCATAACTCAGCTCCTAGATGACCGAGAGAGCGGAAAAAGCGTGGATAGAGGTTAGAGGAGGAGAGGAACATAATCGTTAGTGATGAGCGTGGCGCACACAAAAGTGGGCGGGGTTTGCAAACAGGCCTATAACTAGGTTCAAGGAAGTCCCGGAGACCGAGAAAAAGTGGATAGGGGGTTGACGGAGGGAAGGGGGTCACCTGCGATCGGACGAAGCATGCTCGAGACTGGCGAAGTTATCCGCGAGGCTATGACTCGGTTCCAAGAGGTCCTAGAGGCCGGGAGAAAACGGGGAGGTTTCGAAAGGGAACAGAGTTAGCGGGTGGGGCGTGCGCAGAAGTATTCGGAGTTCGCCACGTAGCACTATAGGTAGGTTCAAAGGGGGCTGAGATGTCGGTGAAAAGTGGATAGGTGGAAAGGGTTGACGTAGGGATAGGTCAAATGTTATTAGCGGGCGCCACTGAGATAGACTGTTTGCCGCGTAAAATTAGAGGTAGATTGAAAGAAGGCTCAGAGGGCGGGAAAAATTGGATAAAGTTTGGCGAGGGTAGGTGGTAAAATGCAGTGCGTGGGCGACACGAGGTGAGCGGATTTTGCCACGATTAACTATAAAAATAAGAGCAGTCTTTGTGATGCACGCAAATGCGTGCGCAGCTAAACTGGTGAGTAATAAGGGAGTACCGAATTATTCTTTAGGAGAGATAAAACATGATGCCTGTCCACGTTTCCGTATTGGTATCGCGAACTATCAATAGAATAATTGTTCGCATAAGAGTTTTTGACAAGGTCGAACAATTCTCCTGTTGTGCCTATGATGTTCTGCTCTAGAGGAATGACTTGCTCAGTAATCTGATGGTGAAAATTTTTGCTCGTTTTCTCCTCCCTGTGCAGAAGTCCGAGCCATTCATTCCTGAATGGAAATTATAAGCAGAATGAAACCGTAGTCCACGTCAGGCGACCAAGAGTTCTCTAGTGAAGCTATACTGGACCCACCCCAGAGCACCATTCTGGATTGAACGCGCTTTTGCGGGGACAGTGACTTAAAAACTTCAGCAGCACTAGAATGCTGCCAATAATTTTTATTATCTAACAATTTCATGTGGAACTGCCCCAAGTTTGTCGAAGAACCGATCATTGATGCAACACGAGTGGTACACCCTTTGTCGAAGCTTGTCACCGAGCACTTCGTGGCCAATACTGTGAGGTGGGAAGAGGTTTCTCTACAAGTATTAGGTGTTTCAGAAAGTTCTGTCGTTTTCTGCCACCCCACAGTTACATGCCTCTTTTTCCTTGAATTTTCAAGAAACTGCTATTAGTGTGGGTATCATTTTGTAGAGCTTTTCCTGCACTATCGAAGCATGCCTCAGGTTTGCTCCAAAACTTTTTCTTAAGACTTTCACAATGGACTGAATGCGGTATACTCGACCAGCAAGTTGACATGATTTTCTTTTTCTTGCCTTAAATAGACTAGAAAGTAGCGGGAGCAGGTCAAAGTATTAACGATACGTTCAGTTTAGATTCGCGCGGAATATGCCACATAGCAGTAGTTCAAAAAGTTATTGTAACGAAAGTGAGAGCCTTGGATATGATGAGAGGGGTGGTCGGATCTCGGAGGTGCCACCCGTTAGCCAAAAGTTCTTGTTGAAGCACTTGTGCGCAGGACCATTGAGAAGGCTCTGCCCTACCTGTACGTATGTGGTTTGTGGAGCCAAGGTATACGGAGGTAGCTGGAAAGTCCAAAAAATGTGATAGAGGCGTGCCGCGACAAGGCCCCAATTGGAATGGTCCTCCATAAATTTCTAGCTGTTTTATGTATTGAAAGCGTCTCTCTCTTTTGCTGACTTACGACGTTCAATAAAGAATGCATTCTTTCCCACAGCCCACGAAGCTTTGCTGAGTAGATCAACGACGAACAAGCTCGACAAATTCCGCAAAACTCAAATTGTGCTGAAGGAGGGTTATGGCAACTTTCAAGAGATCAGCGGCCGGTCTAGCTTTTTGGAACCAGGTGGAACTGTTACAGTGGCGAAGTACTCCTGACAATATGTCGAAATACTCTGAGAACTTTAGCCCATTTGGCTGATATCCCTCATTATAATAGGACCGACTCATCCCTGACTGGTGGCCTGGACGCACATCACACAACCAACCCTGCCCAAAGTGAACCAGCTAGGCTACGAAGTGATACTGCAAACATCATACTCACTAGATCTTTGCTCTATCAGCTGCCACTTTTTCGAGGATCGCGACAGCTCCTTTAAAGAGAAATGCATCAAAACCCAACATGATGCTGAAATGACCTCCCTTAAGTTCATCGCCTCCAGAGCTGCAGCATTCCAAATTTACGTACCCAACGGAACGGCATTTTATAGCAGAAGGTTCGAGCATTCGAACGGTTTTTATCCCAACTTGTATGGTTTAGTTTGAGCCGAGATACATGCATTTGGAATTCGAGGTCGAAAAACGACAGAACTTTCTGAAACACCTAATAGTTCTGAGGGGTATTGATATCCGTAATACTTGAATCGTCTAGTTACTGTATTTACAGTTCTGGTGGTGAATCTTCAAGAATAAAAGTCTTCACAGGGCCAAATGCGTGCGGAAAAAGTATCTATTTGAAGCAGGTTGTCGTGAATTGCACAGTTTCGAAGCTTTTTTTCCTTTGCCTTGAAGGTTTTCCGAAATAACAGTCCCGGAATTGAGGAAGGACCTCCCATTGTAAGAACATGGGAAGAACTCGAGAACTGAAAAATTGCTATCTATTGTTTAGATTTCCAATTGATCTTCTTCCTTTCAGGTGGGATTACTTGTTTTCCTAGCACATATTGGAAGTTTCGTGCCTGCGGAAGTAGCTCATATTGGGATTGTGAACCGTATATTTTCGAGAATATACACAGTGGATTCAGTGCTCAATGGGATGAGTACTTTTGCCAACGACTTGAATCAGGTTACATTTACTTTTCTAGCGTTTTGAATAAAGCGTTATTGATTTATTCAAGGTATCGGTCGCGTTGCGTCGAGGGAACGAGCGTTCTCTTGTCATTGTCGACGAATTTGGCAAAGGAACGATGACCGTAAGTTTCATAATGCACTTGTCAGTGCTATCCATTTTTTCCTGCATCACTTATCTGCGTTATTTTTCTTACTATTCGGAAGATCTCCTCTCATATCATCTTTAATTTTTTTAAAATACTGGGTATCGCTTTCAGTCTTTTTCACCAATTATGGTTAATCCAGAAAACGGTTAGCAGCGGAACCTTTCTAAGGCTGGTGTCAGAGTCCGCGATCAGTCACAGGATTCGCTAGTTTTCGCGATTTACGCGATTAGCGCGACACGCGACGGCTCACGGGAATCACAAGTGCCCAATCAATACTGCACTGTTCTCCAATCCCGCTGCCACTTCCGTTTGATAGTGGTGGCAGAATGACGACTGCTCATGATTCCATGACAAAAGTAGGAATGGATCATGGGCGTTTCGATGAACTAATAGGCATTCAACACGAAACAAGTAGAATCACGAGCGGTCGTCTTTCAATCTTCACTATCAAGCAGAGTCCGCAGCAGGATTAACAGCACATCGCAGTATTCATCGGGGCACTTCCAACTACTGCGATCCATCGCAGCTTCCGCGAAAATCGCGAAAATCAGCGAAACCTGCGACGGATCGCGGACCCTGACACCAGCCTAACCAATTGTGGCTTACCCAAAAAAAACGGTTTACAGGAAGTTGGCTTGCCGTTATTAGCGTCGACCTTATCCTACTGGGCCGCGAAAGGACAAACCGGCTGTCCACATGTTTTCGTTTCCTCGCACTTCCATGCTCTGCCGAACTTTGTAACTGATGAGCATGACATCGTTTCTTACCATGTAAGTTTGAGAATCCTCGAAACACGGCACCTTCTCTTGCTAACTGTATGAGAAACTCTAGACAATGGAGGTGCGTTGTCGAGGAGCGGAACTTGACTTCCAATATCGACTTGTCGATGGTGTGGTCGATTCGTCGTACGCAGCATACACGGCTAGTAAGATGGGAATACCGCAAGAAGTTTGTGAACGTGCGAAGCAGGTACACATCGTTTCTCGATAGGAGACTGGTAGCTTACTAGGTGCAAGTGTGCTATCATGTACTTTGAGTGAGCCTAGTTACCATTAGACCATTTCGAAATAGTTTCTGTTCCGGTATTGAATTCCTGTCACGGTTAAGCGGTTTTAGTAGCTATCGCATCGATGTGTGCGGCTTCATATTAGGGAACTATTTTTTCAAGAAGATCTACACTCACTGGTTATTATCCCGGGTGAAGGACTTTAGTCCAAGATTCACACTACTGCCTACTTCACACCTCTGC
>KZ345528.1:115410-133698 GCA_002352805.1 Teladorsagia circumcincta
GGGACGCTGTAAAGAAGAAGAAACCCTCATGTGCGAAGAACGGCCTTCCATGGCATATTGACTACTTGCCGTTTTTTTCTCTCGGAGGAGTTGAATGATGTTCCCCCACTGGACTAATCATCGGAGAAGCTTCAAACGACTAGGCAGCGTCGGCCTATTAGCTTGTTTAATCCCTAGCCGAGAGTTGAGTTTCCGTCAGCAAACGAGCAGCAACACTCATAGAACCTGGATATTCGGGGACTAGGAGCAACCGTGGCAATTCTGCGGCATCACAATTGGCCCATGAATGCCATTCTATGCCCATTGCATGTTGTTTTAATTGCCTGAGAATAATGGTTGTTATTCGTTGGATAGCCTCACCGGTGGCTTGGTGAAGGCAATGCAGGCCACGGGAAAACAACGGGGCCCAAGTGATTCCCGGATTGTGCCATGGCTTCGTCCTAAACATGGGGTGTGCTTGCCTGAACGATAGACGCGCCCTGCCATTTCCCCATACTTTTGCCGTGAAATAGAATTGAACAGGGTACTTGAAAATGTGCGAACTCGGGTTATGCCGCCTTCATGGAAAGTGATGAAGGATAAAACTTTTAACGCTGACCAATTGTGTTTTGATACATGCCACGCATTCTATTTCCATTCGGAATCGTAATAGCTATGAATGTTATTCAGCCTAAAAACAAAAAGGAGACTGTATTTTACATGGGTCCCACTTTGAGCGACTTGAGTTGGCCCCATGTATCTTACCCTTTAAATAACGAGAAAGTGTCGAATAAAGACCACATACCATAACTGACGACGGCCTCGAAAACGCGGCAGTTGACAACGCCACTTTTTCGCGGCCGTCGTCAGTTATGGTATATGTTCTGCACCCGACACTTTCTCGTTATTTGGGACTGTACGAGTCGGTTTTTTTTTAAATTGGTTGGCGTCAGGCAGACGAGCCTGACGCCAACCAATTATGGAACGGAAATCTCGGCTGGTACTGGGGATTTCAATTGGGGACTCGGTCCGCGGACCAGCCCGAGCCGTTCCAATATTTTTCAACAGTTCTGCGCTTCCACTTTTTCGCATTTCTTCTCATTTGCGAATTCATGTGGCGCGTGAAAAGCTAGAGACGCTGGAGGCTCCGCCCATATTGGACGAGTTCGCAGCTCCGGTGGAAATGGACAGAACAATAACTGTTCTGGGATATCTATGTGAAGGCATATAGTGAATCTGCAGCCTTCGTGAACTTCTTTTTCATATTTCTTTCTCACCCCTTCCCCTTCCTACTACTACAACATCCATCTAATTTTCTTCAGTGACCACAAGTTACAGTCGTGTCAGCTGCGTGGATTTTTGACAGTCAGATCCCTGGTGCATAGCCATATTAGTAAAGGTTAAGGGTGAATCTCCTTCTTTTGTTCACGTGTCCTTCTCCTGTTCGAATGGCAAATGAGGTGCGTGACTCAAGTCCATGGATTTCCTTTCAGACATTCATGACATGTGTATTCTTTGTAGGATTGTCAGCTCCATGAGAATACGGTATGTTATGCAACGAGCGTAGCATTCATGATTTTGAGAAGGAATTCAAAATTGAACTTCTTTGCGAGATCTCCAGCTTACTGCGCAATTACTGCAACAGTTACGCTTATTTTTCATATGAAATTGATTCAAAAGTTGACCAGATCACATTTTGAAGGCGCCAAACGCCTGAACCACACTAATATTAGAACTCGTTCTCCACCATGTTCTCCCTTTGGGCGATGAGTATTCATAAACATGTAATCAAAATTACATTTTACATTAGCATGACCTGGGGGGAGGAAGGGGGGGGCTGAGGTTCGATTATTGCACCGTAGACGCTTTGTTTCAGAAAACTAGAAGCATGTTGAGAGCAGATTACACACCACAAGTGACGAAGGCCCCCACAAAACGTTAATGTTTTCTGCCAGTGAAATAATCACCTTGTGCAGTAGTATTTTGTCAGCTGTCACTGATTACAACTCCTATTACCAAGTATCAGCTATCACTATAAATCACTGATTACTTTATTAACTTGGAGGCCGTCGTCACTTGTGGTGTGTGGTCTGCACTCGACGAGTTTCTGGTTTTCTGAAACAGAGAACACTATAGGGATAATGAAAAAAGCTAGGAAAATGAATATGAAATGAAATGAATGAAATGAAGTTGAAAACATCATGAATGAGATCTTGTTCGCAAATATTTCGGAAGGAGAAATGTTGAGTTCCAGAACAAAGATTAGACGTCGAAAGAAGAAAAAAGCAAAGAGGAGAGAGAGTCCCAGGTTTGGGTACAGATGCAACTCTCTTCTTTTTATGCAGACTCCAGCCTGCTAGGCGTCTCGGAATTTCCTCCATACAGGTCCCTAGCTCATTCAGTCCTTACGGCCACAAGTACACCAGTACCTCTAAACTTGCGGGCTGGTTGTCTTGTTCACAATGAAAATCGTTCTATTCAACTGATCGTGGGGTGTAACTTTAAGTGCCTTAGGACAACTCTCACCGAAATATTATTCAACGCTGATATTCTGAGTTTTCCTTGTATTCCCTGGTAAAAAAAAAGGAGCACGAAGATGAGCCTCATGTCCTGCGATTGCCTTTTATTCAAGATTGATGGCGATGTTTTGTCTAGTACAGCAGCACTGTAGATCGTTACCCTGGCTCGTGCTGGATTTCTCATTAGGCGAAAGAGAATGAGCCCGAAAACAAGTCTCTAATTGTCATTCCACGTGTGGTTGTTTGTGATCGATAATGTAATGCAACGAGAATCAACATCAAGTAAAGATATGTAGCTATAGAAACAGGGGGGGGGGCTATATAGATTGCACTAGAACTTCCTCACGATTTTTGCAGAAGCAAGCAAGCAGTCAGATCAAATGCTACCCAGGGCTAGCCAAGCCTTCATCCCCCGGCGTCGGCTGACTTGGGAGCAGATTTGCCCGCAAGGATCGAAACACTGGGTTGCGTATTGCATCATCTGATCCCTAAGTCACTGTACCGATGTCAGACTTTGCGAATCGAGCGACTTGCTAGCCATTCGCAGTACGCGACGCGACCGCGGACGCCAGCAGGTCGCTCGATTCGCAGAGTCTGACATCAGCCAAAAATCCAAATCGTAATCAAATATCAGCACGATCTGAAGGGAGGTGAATTGCGCGGCATGTTTCAAGAAAAAAAAGGTGAGCCCTGAAGACTCAACATTCATCCACTTGTTGTTTTTCCACGACAGTGGCTTCATACAAGAAATGCTATTCGACTTTACAACACCATTTTGTCGTGAGCGTTGTGGCGCAGGCCGTCTGTCATATGTTTGAATGATTATCCTGCATGAGTGCTCTCTTAAGCATTTGCATTCTCTCGAAATGAAATATGAGAGCTGGTCAGAGAGATATGTGGTATTTAGTTTGAGATAATGCTAATAAAAAATAAAAAATGAAAATGAAAACGAAAATGAAAAAAAATGAAAATGAATGAATGTAAACAATATTTGATGTTTAGCATTTGTTTTCTCAACCATCGGTGCACTTGCCGGGAAAGTGTTCAAAGTTTCCATGGAACTTGAATTAAGACCTAGGTGGGTCGATAGAGCCTGGAATGCTAGTTTCAAATGTGAAAACCAAAACTGCTACGTGAACCTGCCAGCGAAGTTGCTATCCATCAAAATGGTCCTAAATCGAAAAAACGGGGTGACAAATTTTGCGTTTTAGGTTTGCGCCTCTACAGGGTGGGCAAAAATTACGGTAACAAGACAAATTAGTTGTAAAAAAGTGATAAGGACGAGAAGTGGCAAAGCAATAACACACACATATTGGTGGAAGGTTATCATATAGGAATCAATATTACTCCTTGGAATAGCCGCTTTCTGTGTTGATAAATAAACGAAGACTTCTTAGAAAGTCGACGACCCTGTTGTGTAGGTAGGTGTTACCGAGTAGGTCTGAGGCTTTCACTAGCGACTGCTCAACTTGTCGATGGTCCTTTTATGCTTGTAGCAACGCTTTGCCTTCAGCGCGCGTAATACAAAGCATTTTAGAGGACTCGAATTGGGAGAGCTACGTTTCTGATTCTCCAATATGATGAAATCCACGATATTCTCCTGGCATCAATTTTTGAGCAATCCGAGCGACGCCCAATCTAGCTTTGATTGATTTTTTTTTGTGTTTCCTGTTGGAGTTCTTTTTTGTATGAAGATTCAACCGAGACGGGAAAGAGTCGAGCTGATTTTTACTATCCAGCTTTGTACCTTGAGCAGTAGTTGTTCGAGGTGCGCTCGAATCGTGATCCCTGCTCTTATTATTTTTGCGAAAACCATCGCAGAATGGTTGGCTGGTTTTCCACTAATACTAGTCCGGGTGCTCTTCCTATTCAAGGATATTTCGACAGCGAAACATCTTCTCATCAGGGAAAACGATCGACAGATGAAGCTCATTACGGAATCGAGTCAAGGCCTCCTAATATTTTTGTTTTCTTTTTCAATTTCCCCGCATCAGTTAAGATTTAAGCATTTTAATGCTAGAAACCATTTTGCTAAGACATGTACACGCGAATCGTGTCATGAAACTGCGTTCGGTAGAAGTTACAGCGACCAAACGACGGATTGAACGAGCTGGCTTCCGGTGCTCCCTCGTACCTATCTTCGAGAGATTACTCGCAAAGTCGCAGATGCAATCCTCTCAGGTTCAGGCCTACTGGTTCTGGTAGATTGCCTATTGCAGTTCGTGATGGTAGTCGACGGAGGTTTCATAGAGTCTCTGAATCGTCGTGCTATGTCACACAATCAAGCAGCTCCGCGGAGCAAAGTAGGGATTGCTTCTCGGAAAAGAAAAGGATGGCCCATTTCGAAGTTGTTGTATCTCATATGACAAAATCAGAGCTGAAACACTTAGTCATCAAAATAAATACATAGAATATTTATCAACAACCCCTGGTGTTTAAAATTGAAAATTGACCACGGCAACCTCTTGTTACCGTAATTTTTGCCCACCCTGTAGACTGTTGTGCGCCAAGAATAGATGTTATATTTTAATCAGGACCATCAGAATGTCTTAGTGAGCTTCCATCAAATATCATGATACCAACGCTTCATTAACAGCCAAATTCGACCGCTCACAATTTCATCGACAATTTCGCCTACGGGGGTGGCCAAAAAAGACACTTCACCCCACTTTGCTTGCATTGTATCGGATGTACTCTACCGCATATTAAAGAGCACATTCTATTCCATCACAGAACTTCATATTAGCCTTCCACACCGACGGCATCAGAATATTTTCTCACTCGAACCGTATGAGCTCAAGGGTGTCGTCGAGGGACCATGGACCATTAAGGTGTCTTCTGAAACGTGGTTAAATGTGGTCTTCCGTGATGAGAGCCAGTGTTCTTAGAAAGCTACGCATCAATTGACCAGTGAAAAACTTGTGTAGGAGCTTTAGCCTGGAGCAATAACTGAAGGCCTCTTTGAACTAGGTGGTGATGGCAGATGGCGTCATGATCTCCTATTGTGAGGGGAGTCTGCTTCTGCTCATACGGGGAAATCTGAGGAATATTGAGCCGTAACACTTCTACCAGCATCAAGCTCCCGAGGAGTTAAAGCTTGCTGATACGCGTCATGGGCGAAGCCGGCCACCCCTGTAGTAGTTTTGCTATCTTATTTGTAACCAGGCTCTAACTACTTCCTCGGACTCAATTTAAAGTTCATGGGAAGCTAAAACACTTTCCTGGTCAGACAACAAAAATGAAGGGCACGGGTAATTGGAGCCGCCCCAATCCCTCAGGTTTGTGCCGTACACTCGCACTTGGTCTGCACTCGTAGACACGTTTGATTGTGCAGTACGCAAAATTATTCCGGTAGCGTCTGTTAAGACTAGGTTTACTTTGTTCTGAAAGTAATTTGTCTTCGTTTTTGAAATGCTCGAAAATTGTAAAATATCGATTTTACTACACATCTTTGCATTTAAACCGGAAGTGCTCTTCATATCAATTCATTGCCTCATAACGAATGGACTGCGCGATCTCTTTTTGGGAGGCGCCGCGCATTCTATATCCATTGGGAATTGTAGATGCGTTTTGATGTTCTGTACTATGACACGTACTTGGTGCTGGACTCCTGTGGGGCGGTATATGTACCGGCTTCCCCTCACAGGTTATTGTATATGGGCCTAATCTCAGTCAGCGGTTCTGAGTGGAAGTCGAGTTTGTGGCACATCTCAAAAAAAAGGTTGATCAACGCTGAATGCTTCAGCTCTTGCCCTTTAACAACGACTTGGGGGCCAATTTAGTCAGTGTTTTCGCTTTTCGCAAAATTTTCTAATGAAGAATTAATTGACTCCAAAGGGAAAGAAGGACAGTGTGGGCAGGGCGAAGCGCTCGATTCAGACTACATTATTCGAACATTTGTGAGCGGCGCCACAGTCGCTGTTGCCCCTTCTACGGAAATTTTTCCATTAATTTATCATAAAAGCTTATTTTTTGAAAATAATTTGGCCGCAGGTCAACTGGGGCATCACCAGCAATTGCGCTTCCTTCAAACGTTGGACAGTTTTTTCGTTTTCAATTATTCCTTCTTTTCTCTCTTCATCTCTTTCTCTCTTTCTCTTAATCTGTATCTAATTGACCGATCCCTGAGAGCTGAAGTGGCTGGGTGTCTAATCGTGGTCGATTTCTCGGTCAGTAAGAATAAGACCCGACGCCCTGAGAATTGCTTTATTCCTACCCTTATCTGTCCATTTGTTTTCATTTATGTCATTAATTATTTTTTATTTCCTTGAGGAGATATTTTTCCAAAACAGGATAGTCGAAAGCAACTGGGAGGTGAGCCTAGAAGAGGGGAGAAACACCAGGAAGGATAAAGATGTTTAATTTCTCCATCGGAATCCCTTTACCTCCCTAGAGCTTAGTCCTAAGTTCTATAAATGGCTCACTCACTTCAATGTCCGTCCTAACGACGTGGGCCCTTGTTTACACATTTAGTTATTTTGTAAAAAAGTCAACTGAAGTGAAAACAAACAAAGAAACAAGTGTATGTTTCGATTTGAAGCCCACTAATAAACTTATCAGCGGCTTTTAGTTATTGCATTGGAAAAATTGGTTCCCAATATCTCGGGCTAAGTATTGAAGGTTTTCCAAGGGATATGTGCCGTGCCACGGTTTGTGCCTGAGACGTTTTCCCAGCGTAAATAATGGCTTATTGTAATTCTCGCCGTTTTACATATGCGCATGAAAACAAGCCCTAGCCACTGGCGACGTCAGTGAGTCGGAATCTGCTGAATCGATCATAGTCCACGAGCAGCTTACACATACACTTCCTCATCTGAACGCCATCGTGCCAAGTCGAGCATATGCCTGAGCTGAGGCAGATCCTGGACGGCGGCACTTCTCAGAGATCATTTTGTTGTTCGCTAAGCAACTGTTTGCCTGCAGAAAAAAATCGCACCTAGGTTTCTCGTGCAGTAAGCAGTAACGTATTTTGATCCTCGTGGCAGGAAGTAGGATGGAAATCCTTCTAGTATCCAACTTCTCTCTTCATAGAATCTTGGAATCGTTGGTGAATTTGATGTTTTTCTGGCGCTCTCGCAACGTACGGGGACATCATCTAGGACTAAGCTCAGGAGGGGGCAATTGGTCTGATGAGAGGCTACGTGCCCAGAGTCTCTCCTCCTCTGCCTGAGGCTTAGTCCTATTTTAACCCGACGGGCATGTTTTACGTAGTTTTAAACGGATTGTCACCACGATGCCCCCGTATCTTGCGATAGCACCATTTTTCTTCAGTCAACAATATTTTTCATAAGGAAACTTCATTTGCGGCCCTTATAAATTTGGTAGCATTACTACATTGAGTGACGCTGTTCCGCTCTTGCGGTGATGGGTTAGATCTTTGAGGAAGACGATCTGATCAAAACTCGCCCGAAAATAAATTTCCACCTAAAAACCCTTGTTGGCAGGAGAGAAAATCATCACTTGCATCCTTCCTTTCTTTTCTTGGATCCTTTTTACAGAGTGGTGTTTAAATTGTAAATGAAGTGACAACGCACGCGGCCTTCACCAATTCTTTTTGGGCTGCGCCACGCATTTTGCTTCCGCTCAAGATCGTGATGGCTTTCGGACGCGATTTAGCTTTTGCGGGGTCCAACTAATGTACAGTCAGTGTTTTCATACTCCCAGGGAATTTTTTGGCCAATTTTCTCGAAGGTGTGGGTACTGCATCATTTCTGAGCCATAGACGATTTGGGATTTGATCCGCAGACAATGTACGTGGTAAGGGGCGTCCCAGTCTCTTCATTATCACCACACTTTCATTTACAAACTTTCTTGGAGCAGTACTTGTTGAAAAGGCGAATTGGGAGTACTTTCTGACGATACCCCATTCCCCCCCCCCCTCCACCACCCCCTCGCCACGAAGCTCAGCACGTGGCTCCTGAAAGGGCACTCCTCCTTTGTGCTCTAGTGTTGCCATTCATAAACAGCAATCTTCGGGGGCACCCGACATTTTAGTCCTGAACATGGCCCTGCGGTACTGCGAGCGTAATGAACAAAGTTCGCACACACACATGCACACACGTTTGTACTTTTCCGCTTCAGTTGACTTTGTTCGTGCTTGAAAAATACGTGGAACAGACGACGAACTCTTTCTGCCGCTTTTACACTGTCGACTCTCGTCGTGTTCCTCCTCACTACTCAATAACTCGTTCATGCCACAATCCCTTCTCCTACACTACTCTTCATTAGCATTCTACCTCAGTTCAGCCAAAGTTTCCATTAGGTTGGAATCAGTGCTGAGAAGCCTTATGTGTAAGGAACTTGATCAGGACGATCTGGTCTATTTTTGATACTTTCTCAAATTTTCGTTCGGCTCAGAAGTAGTAAGTGATAAACAGTTCTAATAATGAGGTTAATGAATATTCATTGTATGAAATAAAAATAATAAATAAATAATGATAAATTTAATAAATGAATAAATAAATAATAACATCTAAATAGACTGATAATGAAGTGAGAATTAGTAGTAAAAGCGTGTATGAGTTCTTCAATCAAATCCGTAGCTTTTCCAAAATGAGCGATTTTTGTTTTGCTACACGTATCGAGAAATTCTTCGAATCGCGAATCAGTCGCGATATCCATCTTCTTTTTAATATTACTGTTTGATTCAATTACCGTCATGGAAAGCATGCACAACAAGGGATTGTCGTCGAGCAATCCTTGGGATGCTTCATTAGAATTCGTAATCAATAATAGGATTTGAATATATATTTCACCTATATAAAATCTTATGGTAGTCGATTCACCGTTCAAGCCTTTTTAACGACGTCTCTCATCACTGCCCACCCTTTCTAAGGTATCGCTAGGCTACGACTAAGCTAATTGAGGCAAATTTTTTTTGTTATGTTATGTTTGTTATGATTTATTATCGGTAAACAAAACGGAAACATGAACAGAACAAAGTTACATATCCTAATTCCGATAAAACTGGAAAACAAAAAGAAAGAGACTAATAAGCAAGATCAATAGGTGTAGGGAGGGTGGAAACACTGGTGGTGAAGAGCAGTGGCACGCCAACACTGCAAGACGTGATGATGTAGAGCGTCTCCGGGTACCAACTTAGAAGGCCCGTCAACACCACCAAGATCCTCGTACTCAGTCCGGCTTAGGTGAAAGGGTATTAGCTGAATGTTAACATATAACAGGAAAAGGAAAACGAATGGGTTGGTAAGAAACTTCCAGTAACAAATAAAGAAAACAAAGAGTCAAAACGCTCAGGGACGGCTACTTACAATCCACAATTAAACATTCATTGCAGTCGTCCTTGAGGTGATATCTGTTGCATAGTGAACTACTTTGGACCCAGCCTTGACTTTTTAAAATCTTTTTCACTTTAGCTTTGAAAGATTCAAATGACATTGGAATCACGACTTCGGCTGGTAAAGTATTCCAAAACGATATGGCCCTTTGCGTGAAGCTATTTTTGTACATGCTTGAACGAGTCTTTCTCTGAATACTTCAAAACAATGTCCCCGCGTGACACCTAACGTTCCAGACTTCCGGAATAGTGGGTTGAAGTTAATATCGATATCTCCCGCGAAAAGCTTATAAAGGACGTCGTAATCCATAATCTTTCTCCTCATCTCGAGAGTCGAGGCGTTAAGGTAATTGAGTCGAACTTCGTATGGTACATGAAATAGGCCTACTCGCGCAAAACTTTTTTCGGTGAAATTAATGTGGACATTTTCAATTTGGCCGACTAAGGATCTGGTTGATGTAGACCGTATTGATGTACAGTATTCCGAAGGAGGCCTGTCATATGTAGTGAAAAGGAGGAACGGTGTTTGCATGTGCCTACTAGCAAAAGCTCGAAGGAGTGAGTTACATCGCGACTTCGCTAAATTTATTATGTTGATCATATACCCTTCAAAAGACAACGTTCTGTCGTATTTGAGGTTAAGATCCTTGATGAAAGCAGGCTCTTTGATCGGAACTCCGTTGAGTAGAAACTGGTTACCCTGAGAGCTTGCTCCTATTTTCATGACGCAGGTTTTTTTAAGGGATTTTTCTAGACCCCAGGTTTTGGACCATTTCCACAATGCTTCCAGAGAAACCTGCAGTGTGCGCGGCTCATTTAACGAGAACAATTTAACATCGTCCGCGTACATTGTGCAGTTTATTGTGTTGGGCAGGAATCAGCCTTCCGGCTTCCCAAGCTCCTAAGTAGGGAAAATCTTACGCGTACTGCGGCATTAAAACAGTAGTTTACAAACAAAGATTAGGATGTTCAAATTCCTGATAAATGGGTAGGATAGGTTTGCGAAAGTAGCTATTATCATCGCGATCTTTAATCTGTTTACTTCACGTTGATAATTATTCACTGAAGTTTCCCCTTGTTCTTTACGGTCTGAGGAAACTTAGATGTTCAAAG
This sequence comes from Teladorsagia circumcincta, assembly GCA_002352805.1. Taxonomy (NCBI): domain Eukaryota; kingdom Metazoa; phylum Nematoda; class Chromadorea; order Rhabditida; family Trichostrongylidae; genus Teladorsagia; species Teladorsagia circumcincta. Next base: position 126,319 of record KZ345528.1, read on the forward strand.
ATCTTTGACTGTTCACATCACCTGTTTTGTTGTTTCTCATAAATCTTTGCTTTTTCAATAAACTCCTCTTTACACTCAGATGCACAGTGTTTAGTCTGATTGATGAAAGTCTACAGTATCTTTGAATAATTTCAGATGGGTGAACGTATACGTCTATTCTCCGCGGGTTCATTTGTCACCACAGTGCCATTGTCACCGGATCACGTCTCAAAAACGCAATCGTTGAATAGCTTTGTGGAAACTACCGCTAATGGTGAGTTACTGGCCCCTATTCATCTTCCTGTTAAATTTTGCCCTTTTTCTTCATTAACGGGTTTTTATGGATGCATTGCACTGCAGTACAACGCGCAGCTGTTGCATGTGATGAAGCAGCTCAGGAGGTCATTCATCTGAGCGGCATATTTGTGTGGGATTCTATGGAATAAAAAGTTTGAGACTATTGTTTTGAACTTCGGGCACCTTCAAAGCCATGGTACAGGTCGTTGATGAGTTTGATCGTTAACTTCATTCTATGTAAAACAAAAAGGTACATGGCCAAATCCACTCACGAGATAATAATTAAGAGATAATAACTTAGTTAGAATAACACGCCAGTCAAACGAAGACTTGAGAAAGTAGCTGAGTGGCTCGTGGGAATCGGGAGGGGGAGGTGGAGACTGAAGGGTTCGTCTGAATTGAGATGAGTACCGAAGTAAACTTAAAGCTACAGTCCAGCAGGGTCGAAGTGGGCGTTTCGGCCGACGGACGCACCTCCTCTTGCCAGCTAATGGGATTCGTTCACAATCACGATTTGCATCATGAATCGACTTATAATAATCCCTGAGGTTTCAAAACGTTCGCAAATGCCCCCGCGGCCAACCACGCGATCTCCACGGCTAGCAAGAGGTGGTGCTACCGTTGACCGCCACGCCCACTTCGACCCTGCTGGGACTGTTGCTTTGACGGTTTAGTTTTTATTCTTTCGCTTGCAATAACAGAGCACTTCAATGTGAAGTCTATTCAGCGCCCCAAAAGTGGGAAAATTGTAATTTCATTGAAAATTTCTTTTTCTCATTTTTGGTAATTCGTTTTCGCTTCTTCCTCAGGTTCTCGCTAAGCTAATCAGATTTTGATTTGCCATTTTTCCTCTCCTGATCCTATGATGGTGATGTTTTGAAGCTCCGCAGGCATAGAGTAAAATTATCGACCTCTGAGAACCACATTTTCACGAGCGTTCGATCTATTGGGCTTGAGGATTTTTTCGAGCGATGCAACGGTTGCTTTGTGCCTGCGTCTCGCCCGTCCCTGCGCTCCCTCATTACTATCCTTGCCTTGTTCCCAATGTCTCTTCGCAATAGCATTTGTCCTCTTTCCGAGTCCGCCCTTAGTCCCTATCCTTTTTAGCGATTTCCTGTTTGATTGATTGTACACGTTGGGCTGAATTGACTTGAATTTGTTGAATGGAGAAAATTTTCCAGTGTATTCAAGAAAACTTGAAGGCACTTTTACTATTTTACCTTTCGACGTTTCTCAAAAAAATGTTGGAGAATATTCCAAGTAATTCTGCGGCTTGCAAAATGAAATTATGCTCAGAAAATAACTACTCATCTTCCCGCAGCTGACTCTAACTTAGTTTTCCCTCTCTGGTCTGCTAATTATTTTTGAAGGCCAAAAACCTCGGCCAAAAGCTGTAAGAAACTTACTGGAAATTTCTCTTATGCTCTCCTGTGTCGCCAAAGTATCAGTCATAGCAGAAATGCTTCAAGCATCAGGCGTGTGTCACTCCTTTTTTGGAAATGCGCCATGCATCCTACTTTTGTCTGGAGGCGCTGTTCCTTCCATCCTGAAAGCTATTTTACCACTACAAAATTTTTCGAGAACTAGCCGATGTATTATCGGCTCCAGAACAAGCCTGGTGACTAATTGAAAATTCCCAAGAGTTCTGAGCTTGTGAGCTTGTGCGGAATCCGATCCAGCATTTGATGCCGCTTGCGTGGTGGGCACCGCCTTTTCACACTACACCATCTCCTTCAGGTCCACCGAAATCAGTAACTTTGCGGCATCCTAGATTCCGTTCCCTTCTTCTCAGTGTATTGTCCCCTTTATTGAGTTCCCTATGCAAATCTGGAAAATCTGGAAAAATTGTGGTCTCGAAGCTGTTTCGAGTTTAATAAGTAGTTTCTAGCTGAAATGATGGCGCCACATTTCCGTTCCAGTCATTGCCAGGCAATTTTATATGCTCATAAACTTGTTCAATAGACTTCATTACTAAACGTTGCAGCTGTCCGAATTTCATTTCTTTCATTTTTTCTTTCGATCCGTACCTTTCATTTTTATTCTTTGATCGGTACTAAATTCGTTTTTTAAGACACATTGTAAGTACTCGTATGGGTTGGTTCATTCAGCTTTCGAGAGTGCACCGAGTTGAATTTTCCACCTCAAATTCAGCGCCAATATGAGTCGTTCACTGCATGCATGGCCATGTGTGAAAGGGGGGGGGTGGGGTACGTAATAGCAAAGACGTTGTGTCCTTGCTCGTGAGTTAGCGTTACAGCAGTCTCCTGTTCGTTTGAGCAGAAAAAAACTTACAGATAATTGAAGTAATAAATGAATGAATAAATAAATAAATAAATAAATAAATAAATAAATAAATAAATAGGTAATAAATAAATAAATAAATAAATAGCAGTCCACATGCGTGCGTAATCGGGTATTTGGTGCTGCACCTTTTTTAGAGGACGCAAATTGTAATGAACCTTGTTGTAATCATATCATCCGCGGCCACATACAAACGCCGTCGTCGGCTTAAGTGGGAGACAGATGCATGGCGCATTATAAAATTAGTTGATTGCTACCGAGCTCCTAAAAGATGTTCAACAGCGAAGAGAATAGCAAGCTAGTTATTCAAAGGATATTCTAGTGAATTATAAGGTTGTTTGCTGAGAAAGAGCGCTATCCCTCCTCCCCTACTGGCGTTGCTTCTTTTTCTCTCTTTTTTTTTGACCTGTAGGAGGTCTGATTGTAACTGATCAGCCGAATAAATCATAGGCTATAAATTAAATCAGCTAGGAATTTTTACTGAGAACAAATGTTGTGTTATTGTTGACCCTAATAATTACTGCCACTGATTGCGCGCTTCCTTTTTGGTTACCATCTATTATTTTTTTTTCTACTCGGGACGCTTGAATAGGCTTTTGAATCTTTTAGGAGCAGTGTGCCCCTTCCACGCCTTTTTGAACGAAGCATACAGGATATCTACTGAGGTTCTAGGCATACTTCTTCAAAAGGAGCGATTACAATTGTTTCTAGAGGGGCTCGAAGGGGACGGAGGGTGAGGGTGTTCATTGGTATGGCAATGGCGAAAAAGGCAAAGAAGTTCGTCGGGAAAATGTAAAACGGAACTCTCGTTGATTTCGGATGGGCAGCAGCAAAATGGCGGACGTATGGACGAGTTAACCGCGGTATGTTTGGTGGCACCATGCCAATCCATACCCCCATGGAGTTGTGCCACTGCTGGCAACACAACTCGTCCAAATCACCAACCGAGCTATTCTGCTGGTCGCTCTTGAGGCGGAGCGTTTTTCAACTACTCCTCGGAAACCAGCGCACCGTTCGTCGTGGAACTGCTCACCTCGCTTCCTTGGCAGTCAAGCTACTTTACGGCGCATATAGTTCCCCGATGTGCACCCTCTTTATCGTAACCGCTTCCTTCAAATCAACGAATTAATGATCGATAATCGTACACGATTTTCAGTTGCATCACCGTCACGACGAGCAATGAAAAAGAGTCGATCGCGTGTTTTACAAGGATCAGTGGTGTCACTACAACACAACGAAGGTCCGTATTGATTTTATTGATTTTTCACATGTTTCTTTCGATGTTTAATTCTAGTTTCGCTTCCCGATTTTTGATTTCGGTTAAGTTTTCGGCGTGCTTTTTACTTTATGAATGTACCTCTTCACACTTCCTTCAACCACCTGAAAACATTCTTTTTTTTTGAGTTCCGACTTTCAAGGTCGAAATTGTGTTTTCATAGCACAAAACCAGGTTTTTATGCCTGCATTTGTTCTCTTCGAGCCGTGCGCGATACGCACGCGCGATTGTAGATACCCGCTTTGAAAGAAATTGCGTCTATAGACGGTGAGCACGATGGCTGGAAGGCGCAGCGGTTTCAATGACGTCATTAGGCGCCATTGGCCGACCAATCTCCTTAACGCGCCCCGGGAAATGGGTAAGGCCCTTCCACCAATCACGCTCATTGACATCACCGAACCTGTTTCGCCCATCAGTCATCGTGTTCACTGCTTTTAATCTTGCTTTTTTTCATTTTTTCCTTCTTTCATGAAATTTCTATAATAATTCCGACGTCCAGATCTAGATAGTTACGTCAGAGATTTTAGTGTTGATTAGGCGTCTCATGTAGGCGGAGCCCCTATGCATTCAATCATCTCAATAATTTCATTTCCCTCTAATACGTCTTCTAATGCGCTTCTGAATCATGATTGCCGCGACGTTGTGGTCGACGGCTGGGCATTTCCACTAACAAACACTTCGTAGAGCTGCTGCTGCTGTGTCGTCGTCGTGGTCGCGTGTGCCAACAGAGGTTTTAGTAAACAAGATGAGTATGTGTGTCCATTTCGTGATCCCCCGTTCACTTCCTCTTACAGCAATATGTAGCTTTCTGGAGAGGGACGGAGTGTTAAATAATTCAGTGCAAGCCGTCAAGGTGTTTGTGTCACCAGAATCCAAGGTTGTCGAAGTGTTCGTGTCACCTGAATCCAAGGTTGGCCATAAGATCCCCATCCAGGGCTTTTTGTGATGAACTCATTTCCAACCTTTCTCTGGAAATCCTCCGAGCAACGGTCACAAAGTGCTAAGAAAAACGAAACTGTGAGATTTTCGAGGCATTTTCAGAATTTCGTTGAAATTCTTCCTCCCGTCTCCTCTAGGCATATCATGCCCGGTTCAGCAAGGACGCTTCCCATCCCAAAAATCGCAAAATAACACTTTCGATAGGAATTTTTGGAGGGGATCTTATTTCTGCATAAGCACGCGCTTTTGGCGGCCCTCTCGAAATGCTGTGGTGCTGTTGTTCGTCTAGCAGTCGTGTAACTGAGGGGAACTGCACTTTGATATTGGACTAAAAATTTGCCATAAGGGTTCTTTGGGGGAGAGGAGCAGCAGCCATGTCTGGTGTCCCTTGGTCTAGATATGACTGGGGTTTTAATGAAATTATGCTAATAAGTGTTGAAAAATTGTTCTGCTGACAAGGAAGGTCATTCAAAGTGTGAAACGTATTTTCAAAACGATTTTCTGATTCCTATAGGAACTCATGAGTTGACTGAAACCGAGGTCCATTTTGGTTGAGCGGCCCCGCAAGGATAAAGGAGTGGGCCAAGGTTTAGGTTTAATTGCCACTGATGCCGAAATTTTCGCATTGTTAATTGGAGCTTCCAAGTTTGCTCTAAACAGCGCCAGTCCCAACAGTAGGTGTGTTATTGTTACCAGGACCATCACAACTCTACAGCTAGATTTTTACCAAAATCGGTAAACACAACCCACCTCAGGCAAATTTGTTTCGATCCATTTTTAGCCTACAGGGGTAGCTCAGCGAAAAAGAACCTCAGTATGCATCCCTAAGATCCCTTAGAGCATGCGAAAACCGTTTTGGAAAATGCCCCACACACTGAAAGACCTCCCTCGTGAGGGTCATCTAACCTAAAGACCTTTTCTGGAGGTCTCTTCTAATTAGGAGACTAGTGACTTTGGAGGAAAATCCATTGGCTCAAATGCCATTTAATTGGAATGATCTCACATTATGGGCTAAATTTCTGGAAAAATCTTGTGGTGGACAGGACAGAAGATTAAATGAATTGATTCAATGCATAACCGTACCGTATGACCGTAACATATCACAGCGTACTCGTAGTCAGTCTCGTCAGCTAAATCATCAGCATTATTGAGCACTAATTTTCTGCCTTTACACAAATTGTGATCAAGCCCGTGAGCCTGGGGCTAGCGCAGCTAGTTTATTTTGCAGAGCATCCTCAGCCGTGAAGAAAACTGATTAACTAACGGTATGGTCTTGGAAAATCAGCCAGTAAAAGTCTAAGAGTGGAAGAATTACCATTGCTTATTGATAGTTGATTGCACCTACTGAGCGTGGCTTTATGTGCTGTGATGTATTGGTATGAAGGCGTCTCAGATCGGTGAGAACGTGGTTGAGAGATGAAAATCTAATTGGTAAGGGCTGTTCGGAATTAGCGACATAGACACATTTATGCGAACAAAAAGTTTTCTTATTTCTTAGAAACACTCCTCCGCCATTCCGATTTCCGGTTTTCGACTCCCAACTTTCAGTTACTGAAAACTGCCACCTTTTGACTCTGACAGCGTGACGCGGTTGCGCGTCCCACCCATCTCATCCCTTTTTCTTACGTTTGCGCGGCTTCTTCCCACATGTTTATATTTCTCCCATGGATGAAACTACAGCGTAATTGCGAACGATATGGTTCGCCGTGTGGTCGAATAGCCAAAAAAGCCGAAACGCGCCCCGTTTACGGTCGAGTAAATCTCTGACAGATATTTACTATTGCTTACTTTGTACTTATTAATTATGGAAAGAAGTTAGTCTTACTGGCTCAGTTGAAGATAAACTGAATGAAATTTGCTATTTGTGCGTACTTTCCACAAGGTGCATATCAATCGACGGAAAAGCGTACTCGTAACCGCCGAGGCTCTCACGAGCAGCACGTCGACGTCGTAGTACTTGGGTTGAACTTTGCCGTCGGCACATTGTCGATGCGCCGCGGCGACGGCAGCCATCGCCTGCCATCTTAAATTATTGAGACACGTACTACTTAGTTTTCTTCCTTACACTCCTCATTACCTCGGAGTGTAAGTTCATTCTTTGTCACTGGTCCTCAGACAGAGGAAGTAAGTCTTCTGGGTACACTCAAAGGTGAGTAGAAGTAGGTGAAAGTTTGGGAGGGGGAGGGGGTGCGGCAATGGGACAGAGCTGAGGAGAGTTTATTATTGATTTCAAACGTGAGAAAACGAGCGACGACGTTTGCGGTTTTACTTTGTAAAATTGATTAGTAAGTACATACGGGAAGTGTTGACACCTCCACTTCAAGTGGTTTCCAGTGATTTCACGAGCGTTTTCTCTCGAACATTCATTTCTTCAATGCGCTCTTGTCCATTCCTTCTGTACTGTTCATATTTCGAATAAACTTGGTACCAGCTCTTTTTGTGCCACATAAACAACTTCTTCAATTAACACTATCATTAACTATGCATGACAGTCGAGTTAAAGGATGGTTTCAAGACCTACATAGGTCTCTATCCTAGTAACTTTTATATTTTTAATTCTTGTATTTTTTTTCTGTAGTTTTTTGGGC